>VYXB01007428.1:982042-1015326 GCA_013397135.1 Pachyramphus minor | reverse complement strand
GGGATACGGACATGGGATAGGGACCCGGGGTATGGGATAGGAATGCAGGGTATGGGATACGGACATGGGATAGGGACACGGGGTATAGGATAGGAATGCAGGATAGGGGATACGGACATGGGATAGGGACACGGAGAGAGCGGGACATGGAGAGAGCAGGACTCGAGAGAGCGACCAGGACTGGAGGGAGCGGGATACGGGGTAGGGACACGGAGAGAGCAGGACGAGGGGGAGAGGGATGTGGCGTAGGGACATGGAGACAGCGGGACACGGGAGAAGGACCAGGGCGGGAGGGAGGGGGATATGGGATAGGGTCAGGGGACCGGGACAGGGCCGGAGGAGGGAACCCCATTCCCCCGATCCCGCAGCCTCGGAGCCCCTCTAGGAACTACAGGAGCAAAGAAGCAACCCTTCGTAAAACTTTATTGATTTATCACTTGATTAAAGCATGGAATATTATAACTACTATACATCGTATTTTCATGTAGAAAACTTTACATAGGTTTTCATATTATATAATTTTGGTATTCTCTCAAAACTCTATACATCCATTGGCAAGAAATGCTCTTCTTTAAATTATTGATAGTAAATGCACTTAATATGGAGATATTAAAAAAACTTAGGCATTTTAAATATGTGAAAACATACATTTTACACAAATAAAGGTGCTGGACAAACTGAATTTACAGATTAAAGGGAACTGCACTTTTGATAGGTACTATTTTTAATCTTTCTCCTTCTGAATAGTAAGACTGAGCTCAAATCTGGGGTGTGTCGGTTGTAGTGGACATTGAGATTGCTCTGTTTACAGTTTGGGAAGTGAGACAGGAGACATGGATAACAAACTGCCGTAAAATCCACTTTTTCCTGGACTGTAAGACACAACAGAATCAACACGAGGTGCATTTCTTATCACCATGAAAAGGGAGTTTTAGGGTTTCCCTGGTTAAATTCTCCCCAGCTCCCTCCCTAGGGGGTCGGGAATGGGACGGAACAGCAACAAGCAGGGAATCTCTGTATTAGAGCAGTTACAGAATCCTTTGAAGCACCTCAAGTCCAAGAGGTGCCATTTTCACCCCGTGTATTGCACAGTCCCACTGTCCATGCAGGGCTGGCCCCACTCCCGGTCCCACCAGAGCCAACAACCCCCCGTGGCATCAGAATCGGGGAGAGGGAACAAGCCAGGAGCACTGCAGGAGGGCTGAGCTCCACCGCGGGGTTCTGCCCTTCCTGACTGTGAGGAAAACCAACAAGTGCTGTGGACACATCTTGCTCACTCCCTGCTCGATGCTCTGACAGGGACAACGACCCCAGACATGGGACAGGATTAAGGCTCTGGCCATCCCATTGCATCCCAGTCCCCCTCCTTCACACGCTGCAGAGTCTGGGATGCCAGGATGTCACATACCCCACACTCCAGCAGTTTATAACCGGTGTAAATACAACAAAAGCTTTTCTTTAAGGTAAAGAACAGCCTCAGACCACAGGCTGAAAGGAAGGATGGATTAAACATCCTTACCCTACATGCAGAGAGTACAAATGCTGCCCCTTAGAGTAAAGAAAGCCCACGAAGCAACTGCAAAGTCATTTAAGATCTCAAAATTGAGACTTGTTTCAAGACATGACTGTAGGGCTTTGAAACCTGTGACACATGGGGGAAGGTGCAGCTGGGCCAGTTTTGTGCCTGATGGGACACAAGGGAATACATTCCATGAGGCAATGACACATTCCACATCTGAAAAATAACCATTCAAATATCTTTAGGACTACCTAGGACCAGGACAAAAGGAATAGCATATTCTTACAGATTTAAATAGAATTCAAATAAATACTTCATTTTCTGCAGTAACCAATGCAGTGACATTCCCAGGGAATGAGCAGCTACATGAGATGCAACACAAAAGGACATTTCAAACACAAATACCAGCATTGCTTATTTTCAGTCTTTTGCTGTTGTCATATATAGCCATATATTGCCTTCTACTAAATAGCAGTGTATAGATTTAACCTAATGGGCATTTAAAAGTCAAAGAGACACAACCACTATTTCTTTTTCTTTGGTTAAAAATAAAAAGTTAAAAATAAATTGTGAAAGCCTTGTCACTACTACTGACTGCAAAACCTTTCCCAGACAAGGCTTATGTAGGACAAGCTGATGAACTGAGGAGCACCATAGGAACCCTTTGGAAATAGCTCACCAAAAAAACCCCAAACAAAACCAAAACCCAAACCAAACAAAAAACAAACAAACAAACAAAAAGAAAAAAAAAACAACAAAGACAGCAAATTCCCAGCAGCTCAGAGCAGAGTATCCCAAGACAACCCCAACTCAGGCCATCCTACCAGGAAACTCAACTGAAAAAACAGAGTAACAGGTTATACACCTAGGACCATTCAAGTAGGTAGGTTGTTATTGTTTGTTTTGTTTTCCCTTAAATACTGTCATATTTTAAGTTTGCTACTCTGGATAGCACAGCAGTTAATGTAATACTTTGCATTATTTTAGGAAATGGAGTCTTTTCTCCCACTCTGCCATGCTTTCCCAGTTTAGAAAAGACTTAACACCTGAAATTTAAAATTATTTCACAGGACAAGCTGGTATTCTGTCATGGAAACATCGTCACAGAAACCTGATGCAGTTCAAGGAAAGACAGAAAACTCTCCAGGGCAAAGCTGTGGTGTCACGTCACGTTTGCTTCACAGGTACCTTCAGAGCACAGAAACTCTTAGAGCACATGGATGGACTTAGTTAATTTTGCTAGAGTTTTTTGGGAATTCAGTTGGTTTTTTTTTTCAATCTCAATAGGAACTAACAGCTGAGAATAGAAATCATTTGCACAAAACAACAAATCAGAGGTTGCAGATCTGCAGTAAGTGGAGACCAACTCGTGTAAAGGACAGGACTTTTTGCTAAACAGTCACAATTGCTGCTAAATACATTGTACTTAAGGGTCAAAAGGGTGGGTTTATTTGTTCTGAGCCTTGTTTTTGATATTCCTCTGTATGCTCTGTCCATGATCTGCCAATGTATTATCTGGAAATGGAAAGCTTTTCCTTTTTTTTTTTTAACTGCCTTTAGGTCAAGCCTAACAAGCTAAAGGGAGTAGATGCTATTGATGCTCCTGATGTAAAATCTTCCGTAAAACCAGAAATAAGTCTCAGAAGATACAGTACTGATATTAAAAAAAGTGTGTTAAATTACTTGCTGAACAGGAGGAAAACCCTCTCTCCAAATATCCCACTTCAACACCCCAACCTGGCCTGCTCCTGGCCACAGAGGAAAGCCCAGACAGGTCTCAGATGGTCCTTGGCCACTGCAGTCGAGTCTATTATGAACACGTGTCAACATCACAAGGCTACACAACTACAGTCATTACTTCCAAGGGGCGTAATTTCTGTGGAGAGATCCAGCTGACTGATCAGCTCTAGCTGGGATGCAGGGCCAAGCAGTGGATAAAAAACTGGAAGAGAGAGACCGGATCATGAAGATGACGAGCATTGAAACAAAGAGACTGCACACCTACTGTATTGACTCTGTAAGCAATCATTTAAATAAAACTGCTGACAGTTTTGTAGGATGGACAGAACAGGATTATTTTCCTCGTCCCCAAATGCCACTGTGGTAAGAGTAACTTGCTGCCGTGGTGATACGCCAGGCTCCCATTTTTTTCCCGTCCACTTCAATCCATCTCTGGAGCACAGCTTTATGTACAGGCCGGAGTAGCAGCCCTGCTTCGGGCTACCAGGAGGGCAAGCTCGTGCCCGCTGTCCGTCCGTGCTCCTCCGTCACGCAGATGTTGAACACGACCCCGATGCGCAGGAAGAACTTCCTGAGCACGGCGCGGAGCTCGGGGATCAGGTCGAACTGCATGAGCTCACACAGGTACGGGTAGTATGTGGCCGCGTGTGCCCGGAACTGTCCAACACACAAACCACAAGGTTACTCTCTGTCACTGCAGGGACACACAGAGGTGTTCCACGCTCATGGCTACACCGACCTGGTAAAGCACCAGGCGCTCCCCAGCTCCACGTGCGTTTGCACAGCCCCCACATGCAGAGCCCTGGGCCTTACACAGAGCCAGGCTGGTCTGGGGGGTGGTTCTGATACCACCTCAGCCCAGTGGTATCAGAGACCATTGGTAGCAACGTGAATATTTGCATTCACCTTTCTTCAAAAGGGCCAAGATCCTGAAAATTATTTCTGCCACCACTGTCAGGGAACAGGAATTCCAATTTCACAGTGGTGAGATTCACCCCTCCCATTCCCGGGCAGCTGTAACACAGCACAAGCCCATTCATTACTGCACAGTCATTGTGCTTCTGTATGATAGCTCTCCAGTAATTCTATCCCCATTCCCACACAGCTGAGAATTCCAGGGATGCAGCCCCATTCCCCAGTGCAGAGTGACTGCAGACAAAAGGGCTGCCACTGCTGTACTGTAAGGAGAGCACTCGCCATGAGAGACTGCGACCTCCAGCATGGATAGTAATGAAGACTGAACTCAAACTGAAGCAGGAATGAAAAAAAATACCTGAACATGAACAGACATGACTTCCAGCCTCTTCTTACCTTGTCATCACTGATTTTTAGTGTTTTTGTTAAAAGCAACAGCAGGAGATTGGTCCAGGCTTCTCTGTGGCTTTCTGAGTTGACAGTAATAAAATATGCCAGGGCTTCACTGCACACACTGGAGAGAGGGCACAGTTCACATAAACCATAAAGGAAACCCTTATAAAGTTTTTTACAAATGGCAGTTTGTCCTCTCAGTGTATCTTGTTTTCAAGCAAGATGCACTTCAATGGGAAAGTTTTCTATCACATGCAACAACTCCAACTACATACATTTGTTGTCTTTTCTGTTACTGGAGTTGTTCCAGAATACCTTCCATGTTGGCAACTGAGAACCATGGATACAGAGATGGAAAAGTCTGATTTGCCCAATAAACATTTTGTAATTGAAGTGCTGTCACCTTCAACCTGCAAACACCATTTCCTGACCCTCAGCTGTCCCCACATTGGGACAGCTGAAGCAACAGCACCGTGAGAGAGCTCTCTCTCCAAATCTAGGCTGGTTTAATAAAGATCTGCAGAGCTCAGCGTCACGGATTAAAGAGGAATTATTATTGTATTAATAAATTTTTGGTTCCTGCTGCAGACTGTAAACATAAGGTACAAACTGTACCACTTACTATGGCTATTTTATGACACTCTTAATTAAAGAAGGAACTTTTACACACTAAGCAAATTAACATGTCCACAGATGCTGGTAGATCAGAATCCACTGTATTAGTGCCAATAGCAAGCTTGGAAGATCTTCATATTTGATCAGAGATCAGTCATTTGAACTTTTATGTACAAACAACCCATCCAAACACCTTTTTATATTTATTTAGCATAATTTTCTACATTTGTTTAAATTCCAGGTATACAGAACCTATACTGAACCCCTTTTAGGTTACTGTATCCTATTATACCTCTGACTATCACTATGGACTCAGGTGGGAGAAGTACTCAGACACTATCACTTCCATAAAGAAAAGCCTATGTCAAGCAAGAAGGTGCCTCCTTTGTTCAGGCAGATTGCTTCCTTAATGATAAATTAATTAATAGAGAGTGGTTATATCTGTCTATCCACAGTCATCTCCATGGACTGAGCCCTTTATCCCCAAGCTAGGCTGTGGTGGCTGAGGGGGAACACCCCTTGTCCCCAGGCTCTCCTACCTGAGCAGCCGCTGCTGAACCGCATCCCAGGAGTCCCGCCGGCTTTCATCCACGTACATCCGGAACAGGATCCTCAGGCAGCACGCCAAGCTGCTGGTCTCTTGTTTCAAGAGATTGGGTTTTGATTTACCCTTGAACCCTAGAGATCAGTCCCACACAGGAAGAGAGGGAACGTTCACTTTTAGAGTTACCGGCCAAAAATAAAGTTTATCAACGCTACCTGCATTAGTGACTAGTAATGGTTCCTTGTCCAGACAGTACTGCCTTCCCTTTGATTTTGATCGAGACCTGATCTATTTATAAAGACATTTTACTACAGCAGTACCAGCTGTGTAGCTCTACTTTAATCAAACAAAGCAGATAATTTAGCAAACAAAAGCATGCAACCTTCAGCTGAACCACAGAGGTTATTGCAAGTCACACTGTTGTGTTGCAATACTTAAAGCTGAACTGGAGCTCAGCATTTTTATCAAATAAAAATAAAAGCCTCACCTGCTCTCCATAACACAGTTCGCTGCTCATAATTTGAGTTGAAGGCTTTTGAAAATGAATGAGACTCTTGCAGACAATCCAGTAGCTTAAAGAGGTGATGAGAAGACATGTATTTGTACATTCCCTGGTCCTCTGTGTCAATGTGGATATCTGCATCCAGTGCGTCTCGCTAAGGGGCAGGAGAGAAGAGAGCACACATTCAGGATAGTGCTGAGTTATTAAAAGGAAGAGACTACTTTGTAAATACACATCAGAGCATTCCACGGTTTGTATTTTACTGTCACAACAACGTCACAAGTAAGTCTGATGGTACCTGAGCTGCAGCCATGTGCTCAGCATCCTCCTTCTTGCTTGTTGCTGGATAGAACACTATGTTATCAATGGTCTGGATCAACTCCAGCTGCACCACACACTTGATAAGGAGGCTGGCAAACAGTTTCTGGTCTAATGAAACGGAGCAACACAAGTTTCAGAAGTAACTCACACCAGTTCACTTACAACAGGCTACCAAAACAGGACATTGCCATTAGCATTTTGATACTGATGCTGTGAATTATCTTCTAAAGAGAAAATCTCTCTGCAGGGCATAAACACAAGTTGCAAAGATGTACCCCAGGTTTAAGTGCCTCAAAACTTTCTGTAGAGAACTACAGAAGTGAACTAAGACTGGCTATAAAAATGCATTGGAAAAGCTTGCCCATTGTCCTTACTTGTATAAGGACCACCTTTCCAGCTCTCATCTGTAGGATTTGAATATTGACTTTGTCCTCTTTCAGAAGCATTTTTATCCATGCTGCTTAAAGACTGATGATCCAGGTCCAAATCCTAAAAGAGAATGCAGAGCAATTCCAGCAATCCAAAATGCTAACCCTCAACTATCACTTTTCAGATGACTTCTCTCATCTTAGATTCAAAGGCTTCCTGAATCCATTCTTTACATCCCTTTTTCACAATGACACCAAATACTGTCAATTCCTTGTCAAATGTATTGACTACAACAGAATATTTCAAAAGTTGACCTAACACAAACTCCTTTAAAGTCAGTTTATTGCCCCGAATTAACTCTTACCAAGTGTTTTTCAGCTGAATCTTCCTCCATTCCCACAGGCCTCCATGTCAGCAAGCTTCACAGAGCAAAAAACCCAAACAAACAGAACAAAAAAAAGGTAAATATTGTTGCTCTGGAATTGGGTATTAGTGTAAGAATTAAATTTATGAACTTACACATGAGGAATAGTTGTTTTGAAGATTTCTAGCATACAATTGCATGTCTGGACCCAGACTTCAGGGCTGAATTTCTGTCCATTGAGTATTACCAGGTTTTCCAGGCAGTTGGTACCTGATCGTGCCAACTGCTCATTATCTGTGAAAAGAAACATTCCATATTTACTAACATCTATAATATCAATGAAAAATTAGGCATTCCCTCTTACTGCTCCAACAACAATTTATACTAGTACTGTGAAACCCATGCTGACTTGGCTCAAAGCCTACTTGTAAAGTATGTTACAACAATATCAAGCTGAGGAACCTACTGAATAAAAAATAGTTTCAACCTTCACAAGATAGAAATCCAACCAGGGAAGACAAAGGACAGGACAGGAGCAGAAAGGAAGCACACAGTGAGACAAAGAAATGAAAAGCAGCAACTATAAACTTATGATTTCCTGCAAAATCATCTCCCCAGATTCCATGCTGCCAACATGCAGGATTTCAGGTGTAAGAGTTGGAGCCTGAAAGAAAACATGTTCTTCAGGAAGTTGTATTTGGAAGCACTCCATGGGTGGGAGAATGGGGAAAAGTTGCAATGAGAAAAAAGGAAAAAAAAGAAAAAAAACCAGGATGTATGGAAATATCTATATGTGTAAATAAAGGAGGGAATGTATCCCTGCAGTCAAACTGAGAAAGTTGCTGGCAGAAGGCTCAGAAGATGAACACCACCCTCCAAAAGCCTTTGCTGTGTCACAGTAACACCATGAGAACGTTATCAACACAGTAACAGAAGAGCTGCCTAACTCATTAAATAGATTGGTGCTCAAATATTCAAGACACCGCATCAATATATTGCATAATGTACTGTCCCCCAACCGTAGCTTTTATTCTTCCAAAATTCAGGTACCTTTCCCCTCCTTGAACAGTGAACAATTAAAAATAGATTTAATCAAAAGATACAAGTAAATAAGGTACCTTGTTTTACACACCAGTGTAACTGTGCCAGTATGTCGGGAAGAAGGATCTCGTGCAGAGCCTCGTAGAACTGGGTGAACACGTCGCAGATGGCATAGAGCGCGTGGTTGCACGTCGTGGTCATCCACTCCGACTTCTGGGGGAGAGAATGGAAAACCTTTGGGTTTATGTGGGTTCCTCCATGATGACTTGGCTTATACCTGGCTGCTCAACCAAAGACACGGCCTCTGAGGACAGGAGGAGAACCCAGACAAAACTACAGCCTCACGACTGCTGGTGTCTTGTCAGAAGCTCTTAGGTGGCCACAGGAACACGGCTCAGAAAACTGCACATGTTCACAACAGGGAACATTCCCCTTGAAAATAATCAGATAGACAGAACTCACAGAGAGGTCACTGGGCACTATGACAAGTTTCATTCACGCCACAGAACTCAACAGAACACAAAATGTGTCGTAAAGGCTGGGGCTCTATGGGGTGGCAATACACTGACAAGACAAACCATACAAACTGCTGCCTTGGTTGTGCGAGTTCTTAAAAGCACAACTCTAAAAAATGCATGCTTTGAGGGTTTTTTTTGGTTTTACCTCTGTTTGTTGTTCAGGGAGTTTCATATTATCAAAAATCCGAAACACAATTCTGAACAGATCTTGCCACCAGTGCTTTTCAAAGGTATGCCCATAACTCTTCATGATTTCAAACATCACTGTTAAGCCTCTATAAAAAAACCCAAACAATTAAAGGAACAGGTGTGACAACGAGTTCCAGTGATCTCTTTACTAACTGAATTTTAAAAAAAAAAGGAAAAGGAGAAAAGCTTTATTACCTTGTTCGAACGTCTAATTTGCAACGATTGATGATACAAGAAAGTTCAAATAAAATGGGAAACCATCCCCTGACCCATACTCTGTCCCCAGGAGCCACATTCATGTCATCGCTTGTGTATTCTCTTAACACCTTGAAGATGGGCAGGAAAAAGAAAGATTTAAAACCAACAATCTTCAAAAATGTTTAAATGTGACAGACTTAGATACTACTAGTGGCACAGACAGACTTGGAAAGTTAGCTTAGTTCCTACTGCAACCCTCAAGTCCTGTAAAATATAAGTGTAAATGTAAGATGTAACCATTTGCAAAAATACTGGAAAAAATACATGGAAATAAATACTTCAATCTGTTTTACTTCAGTCCAGCTAAAGGCCTTACAAGTTATCAAGGTTTGGACTTTTTAGAAAGCAACTTTAACAGGGATAGACAACTGTCATATAAATATAGGTAACAAGGAAATCTAAAGTTGGCAGAAATCAGTTCTACATTTCTCTGGTACCCTGAATGGAGTGTGCACTGGGGACATGCAACTGCAATGGAACTCCAGGCTCTCTTCAGCCAAGTGATTCTTATATTCAGTATTCACACAACAGACTGACGTAGAAAAATATGCAAGTTTGTAATTAGAGTGAATTAGGATGACAGAACAAGAGGTATTGCTTTCCAGGTCATCTTAACACTATAAAACCACAAAAAAGCCCAAAAAACGACTACTTCATTCAGTTATTTCCAATTTGGACTTACAAGACTCAACATTTTTTAATTAGCCCTAGTTTACCGCTTACATAATGCCAAAATTACTCCTACATGCGAATAAGCTTTTAATACACACACTTGCAATTGAAATTTAAGCCTGAAAGCTCGCTGTTAGAAACAAGCTTAGTCTCTGTTTACCAGTAGAAGAGAGAGTGAGAATGCACAAAGGAAAGAATTCCAGAATACCTGTGGTCTCTCTGAGACATATTTTGCACAGTAGCGAATAAGCCTGATGGCCTCCATGCTGGTGTCCGGGAAGGCAACGTTACAGGCAAACTCAGAGAGGCATTTTACTGCATCCTGAAATGAGTCAATTGCTGCTGGAAAATGCTGCTGGAAAATATTTGCTGTGAAGAACAAACAAGTACACTTCTTAAAATTTAGTGGTATTGAAATCCATAGATAAACTGCATCGATCTAGACATGTCAACCATGGTACTCACTACAGGACAGACAAACGTGGAAGGACCAGACCTTCTACATTTAATCTTGTTCTTTGCCTTCTCTTGCATTCTTCCCAATCCCACCCCACCAACTGCATTCCAAAGTTCTACAGCACAGTATCTGTATCTAGTTTTTCCTGTTCATAGCAATTGGGAGACTTAATGGGTATGACACAGCTGCAGAGTTTAAACAATGTGGCTGCAAGTTCTTGTGTTTATTTGCCTGGAAATAAAAAAGGCTTGTTCAGGTGAGCCTCTAAAGCAGCCTCACAGCAGCAAAGCTAATTTGGGTACTTGCATCTGTCAAGCACTACTTACTAACTATGTGTGCTGTAGTCTGAAAGGCCAGCTCCACAATATTTCCATCATGGTCTGATGCTGCTTGATGAAAGACTGCAAAGATGTTCTTCCAGCCTGAACGAATGTTACCAGCTTGAGAGTTCACCATCTGAGCAATACAGCGTATCACCATGTCCCGAATAGTCGGAGATCTTCAAACAAGTACAAAGGAAAGCAAGACTTTACACTGGCACAAAGCAACTGCCCCACTTCCACACACCCAACCACCTAACCCACACCCAGTGACGTCCTTAAGTAGGACTAAAGAAAGACAAAGTAGAGGTTGCAGTGTCTCACACCTGTTTTTCTTCATAATATGCTCGAAAGGCCTTAGGAAGTCTTTCTGGAAGCGGAAGTTGGCCAACTCTCCCTTCTCAAGAAATTTCATTGACAGCTGTCTTAATGAGTCTACGGCAAAGATGGCAACGTCTTCATTAGGGTTACACCCAACCTAGGAGAAAAGCACAGTTTCAAACACTTATCAGCTCATGTATCACTTATATGAGTAACAGATTCAACATTCCAGTCCACTAAAAATCACTGGCACGTTCTAATGTTCAGATATTTAGGAAATAGGGAGTTCCTCTTGAAGGAGGCTTTCTGTTATTTGATCCATCTAAACAGACCTGTGGATTTTGTATACAACCATGCAGAACTATAATAGCCAGCTAGATGCTAAAAAATAATTAAAAAAAAATCTTAGGTTAAAAAAATCCCACCCAAACATGGTTTGGTTGCCAGGGAAAACAACTGTTGTTCCACGATCATCTGTGCACATTTTGGAGGAAACCAACTTGGCATTTGCTCAGAAAGCCAAGACAAAGAAAAATTACAAATACAAAATGACATAATGAAGTGATTAAAGATCATTACCATAACCATTTCCATTTCTATTTATACACTTTAGATTTTTAAATAGTTGCTTCCTGAAGGTGCCTTGAGTGGAACTTTTTTTTTTTTCCAAAATCACAGCTTAAGCCACTAAGGACACAGAAGGAAAAAGCTAATTAAAGAAATCCTGCTATTCACGTATGTTCTGTAACTTGATTTTAACAAGTACCTTATTGAAGTGATCTCCAATCACGTGCCAGATCCTCGACCACTGCAGCCTGATGCGGTTCATGTTGTAATAGGAGATCTCCACGATCTTCTGCAGGCTGAACATACGAGGGTGGTGTGGGGAAGCCAGTTCGTCCATGGACACAGCACAGAGCCACCTCACAAAGTCAACTGCACAGGAGAAGCCTGCTGTGAGCCCAGGGGTTCCACTGCAGGGCCCCCGTGACCCACTGCTGCTCAGTACCTACCTATGGCATTCCCATCCAGCCGAGTCGAGCCCGTAAATATCCTGCGGAACAAAGAAATGAGTTGGAGTTGCAGCTGTGCATCCACAAGAGTCAAACACATCCCAGCATTGTAGAAAGAGGTCAGCACATCTCCTGGGGGTACTTCACAATCCTTCATGCCATGAACTCTGCAACTGCTTTATTCTTACTCCTTGGCAGCAGTTCATGCCCTTCTCCTTAGTCTAAGCATTCTCTCCAAGTCACAGTCTCCTGTGCTCATGTTTTGTTACAGGAACGGCGCAGGCTCACCATCTTACCCAGAGCAAATAATGCTGGAACACTCATTTGGGTGACAGTATGTTAAATTTCATGGGGACAATAAAAAGCCATTAAGAAAGCTTTGCTGCAAGACTTGGATGCCAGCCACCTGTTTGATCTTTACATGGTCTGGGAATATGGTCAGCAGTGGCTGTCAAAACAGACTGCAGCAAAACTAAGGATGCACCGTTGTCCCTTCTCCCCCTTCAGCTGTTTAGTCTCAAGAGGAGTTCAGACCACTGACAGTGGTCCCAAATCTTTTGGACTTTGATGTGGTAACAGACACATTTGCGTTAGAATAAATGCTGCAAGCCCAAATGTGTAACTCTACAGACCTGCACAATAGTTTCAGTAATTACCAAGAAGTCCCATTCCAACACATGGTTTAGGATAGAAGTACATCTTTAGACATTTCAGAAGGAAGCTGACAAAGATAATGATTTAGAAAAGAGTGCAGAGGTTACATTCTCAGTACCTGTCTACTGCCACCACCACACTCTGGGAGCTGGTCTCCCCGACGGACTCCTGGATGCTCGCCATGTGCCGTTTGTCAGCCCCACTCCCAACCAGGTTCCCTTCAATAAAAGCCATTAAAAACTTGCATTTAGCATCATGAAATCGTGACTTGATATTAACTCCAACATTAAACAAGTAGAAGAAGAGAAGTGACTATTGCTTCCAGTTACCATGTCATTTATAAGAAGCAGATGGTGTCCTTGCCAAATCTGTGCCAGATTATTACAAAGTTAAACATCATGTTTATTAAGATGATATGATGCTGTTAATAAAATTGGAAATCATAAAACATTCTTTTAAAATATGAACTATAAGTCAGCTACAAGTAGTTAATGCCAGGGACTGTTCTGTATTCATCATCACCATGTATAGGATCCACTCCAGAGTATTTTCAAATGATAATGTTTCCTTAATGGTTTTCCAAAGATTAAGGCAACCTGCCTTGTCCCTCTAATTTACAGCCCAAAAATCTAAAGTTTGTTTCTTGCACGTACTGCAGAAACAACAGGAACTGGAACAGCAAGCCCAACATGCATAGATCAGAAATTCCTTTGGAAAACCAATTACCAATTATTGAAACATCTATTAATTCCTAAAGACAAATGGCTTACTATTAAAAACTGAGCATAAAAATAAATAACTGATAATACTTATAAGAAAACCATGACTTAGTGTGGTAAAAGAGTTTTGGAAAGTACATTCCAACAAATAAATCTGGAGGAGTTGTTAAATAGCTTAACCCAATTCCAAAATTAGAGCAGATTTGGTAATTATAAACACATCTTGAAACACACATTTCCTTCTTTTTTTTTTTTTTTAAGGTTCATAAATCCAATACAGCTTCCCCTGGAAGTAAGTCAATATATTTGAATATCTTATAACACTGAGTATTCTTAGCCATCTACTTCATTGACATGTGGACCTTTGTGAAGTCCAGGATTAATCATCTTACCTAATCCCAGGCCCATAAACTCCTCCCCTGCAGAGGCATAGCCCTTAATGCTGCCTTCCCTCTCACGCCCAGAGCCAGACAAATACCGAGTTTTCACGCCAGTTCCTATGAGCTGTGCCAGTTCCAGCTGGCTAATACATTTCAAGATCTACAACCAAAAGAAATTAAACATTGTGTTTCTGGACACCACCATATTTTTATTCCTAGCATATATATATATTTAATATTTATAACCTTCCCAGGTTCTCCATCCTTTAAAACAACTTTGACCCAACAACAGCTTTGATGTAGCTGAAACATCACCAATAATACTGAAAATGAGATTGAGTGATTCATTCAAGATCAACCACCATGAATCATTCTAGTACAAGAATAAATAAACAGTGCTCAAAAATCTAACTTGGACCTCTAACTACTACAGGAAATCTTTTTATTACTTCTCACAGCATCAAGACTATAAATAAACAACTTGGAGCTGATCTTCCACAGACTTCAATGTCCATCATTCATCTCTAGAGAGATGAAGAGACTGAACCATTGCAGCCATCACCACTCAAAGTAATGATGGTCCAACCCAGGGAGCGTAAATGCCCAAGCTGTCCATCAGCCATCAGCACAAACTTCCCCATCTCTTCCCTCCTCCTCCCACCCTGCCACATGTTTGGCCTGGCCCAGGCATTTTGGGAGGGTGTGCTCTGAGCCAGGTCTGAGGCACTCTCAGCTGCAGCACCTTTTGGGTTGTACCATGTAGCCCAAGACTGGTGCCAGAGAACATAATGCAGCAGTGTGTACATGCACACACATTCATATAAAAAATCCCACTAACAATACAATGCACTTCCTCCACATTTTCATAAGGATTCTGGGAGCTGATAGAATAAAAAATATCCTGCAGGTTTTCAAAGGACACCACAGTTTACTATTTAACCTAATCAATATTTACCTCATGCCAAGAATTCCCGAGATAGTTGCCATCTGTGTGAGCAACTGTAATGAGTGTCTTAATGGTATCAATGTTCTTCTGTTTCATTTCTGTAATGCTGGAACTGGCAGTCAACAAGGAAAATCGAGCAAGGGCCTGTACATAAGCATCTCGTTCAAGCTACGAGAGAGAAACAGGCATCATCATCAAGTCCCTGAAGCAGAGAAAGTAACCTGCCTACACAATTTTCCTTCCATGGATAACTGGCACTTTTAGAACACCTTCCAGCTGAAGGAGAGCAGGATGCCAGTTAGCAAACGCTCTTAATAGAAGACTCAGCAAGACAAAGGAAAGCACAGTTGAAGAAAACTTGATTATAATCAAGATCTTTTACCATTTCAAGAAAGCAGATGAGACAATTCATCTTCTACATATAAGCTGTTTTTGATTCTTCACGTGCCTCCCAGAACTCTTAGCAAGTCCCAAGCCAAGTCCAGTACCAACCTGCATTCCAAAGATACAGGCTATCCTAATGGCACAGCGTATTCCTTCCAAGCACAGAGATGCAACCTCTGTGTCATCACAATTCTGCAAGCCAACACTGTAAGCTGCCAGCAACGGAGTCCAGACGAGCTAAAGAGTGGAAGACAGTAAGTTCAGAAGTGTGTTACGATTTTAGCCCAAAACACTGGGTCACTGAAATCAAATATACCCAAAGAGTCCAGCTGTTGCATTACCAAACTCTTCAGAGTAAGTTTTCACTTTTTCCCCCCCCCCATGCTTAAAGCTCTTGGTAATGAAGCCCCAGTGAGAACCTGGCACTCACTTTGAACATGGGCCTGACGTGGTCCAGGTGAGTGGCACTGGTGAAAGGTGCCTTGGCGTGGCTCACTGCCTCCATCAGGGCCTTGGCTGTCTTTGCCATCTGCTCCATCTCCAGGTTGTACAACAACCTCCGCTGCTTCTCGTTGGCCACACCTGAGGGGAACACCACCCAGTCACACCGACCCCTTTTTTATGTAAGAGCATATTCCATGTCTTCACACTGAGCATCACAAAACGTTAAATAAAGGTATTTGCAAATGAAACCTGAAGATGAAAAAATCTTTCAGAATGTTAGATGTCAAGAGGCTGTCCAAGGTTGCAAGTAAGGAATTCCAGCACTAAAAACCACACCCAAACTTAAGACTTTATTCTATACAGAATAACTAATTCGGCCCTTTACTGTATGATACATGCTATGATCTAATCATTCCAAGTCAAAAGCAAATGGCAAAGCCATTCTGCCTGTAAAAATGAAAAAAAAGGTGAAAATCCTTCATCTTCTTAGTTTTCCACCCCCAAAAATAAAACTAGCCCTCACCAACTTGATAAATAAATTAATAACTTAGTGTTTCTTTATCCTTATACTAAAGGCTGCAATTTCAATTTTCAAGCAAATCAATTTTCTTCTTATTTTGATTCAGGAAACCTGCAAACAGGTTCTTCTTACTTGGTTTACTACACTTGGTTGTAATTGCATATTCTTTTGTCTCTTTCATGGCAATTTTCTTTCCTTCTATTTCTTCATAGATTGTGGATAAATACTCTACTGGCAGGTCTTTGCTGTCATTGATTCCTCGATTCATTTTAATGTACTGCTCCTTTGTCATTTTATTTTTTACCTGTAAAAAAGAATGGAAGTAGGATATCAGACTTTGAACGCAAGTTCCAGGGAGATTTGAACTTTTAGAAGTTTGGGTTTTTTAAATTTCTACCTGTGGACTGTGCAAGTCTGTAGTCAGCATTATAATGGAGTATGCCAAAACATAGGCAGTGTCAGCACTAGCAAATAGTGTTTGCCTGAGGGAGGAAAAAACAAAAGAGGTTTATAGAGCCTCAATTCCTCAATCCATTAGCTCTAGTTCTACATGCAAGAAAAATACCCAGAAGTGCTCTGGATTCAACCAAAGTGCTAACAGAGCCTGAAGCCAGCAGCTAGAAACACCTCAAGCCCCAGATGGTTTAAAATGTAAATAAAAAGGAAAAAAATAAGAGGCATCATCTCTACAATACTGAAAACTAGTGGTGACCAAGATTTTCAAGTATGTTCCCTAAAGATTATACATTATCCTTCTTTGGGTAATCCCACAAAAGTTACAGGACAGGTTGTTTTTCACTCCCAGGGTTTCATAAAGAATGACAAAACCAACCCAGTGATGCACCACCCAGACTAAGGAATGGGAATCAATTAAGCCTGACACAGAGCTAAACTTCAGTGCTAGATTATCACATCAGGAACAATATCAACATTGCCTATTTGGTATCAAATAACATACACGCCATTTGTTCCATATCTGATGGGCAAGCAAAACATTGTAATGTCATATTAGCTGTTTATGTCATGAATTTTTAATTTTAGCAATTGCTTCTACTGTTTTTTATGCTTGACTGATCTACATTTGTTTAAAAACAGAACAGCTAATACAGAGACAATTTAACATACTTAGGGCTTTCCTCTTCCAGTAATTCCTTCTGGCAAACCCTCTCCAGTAACAGGATTTAAGGAAATGCCAGGATCAGTATACCTCCTATCCAAAGTTTCCATCTTGCCCAGGTGCTGAGGAGGTTCAGCACCAGGATCAGCAGCAAGATCTGCTCCTCACACAAGCCTGGTATGAGCTTAAGTTACCCCTTGTCCCTAAGGGCCACAAAGAGCACAGCAAGGAAAGTTCTCCAGGCATTTGTCCAACACAAAGGTTTGAATTACCGTTGGTTGCATTCAATGTATCTAGCAGCAAACTTCTCCATTAATCTGTCAATCTTCTGGGCTTCCCCTGGCAGACGAAAACCTTCCAGAAATATACGCAGAGCAGAGACAAAGTCTTTTCCACAGAAATCAAGCTGGTCTACATAGGCATACATCACTTCCTTGTTAAACTTGTTGCTTTCCCCAAGAAATTCCCCTACTTGAGTCTAAAAACACAAGAGACAGTTATTACTGTGCAATCCAACTGCCAGCTTTGCAAGAAGGTTTCTAGCCCAAGAATTGCAGGGCTCAGTTTTGTAAGGCTGACACTTGTCACTGAGTGGGCAGAGCAGCCCTGGGAGGGGTGGCAGGAGACAGGGGCATTGGACATGCCCTCAGCCTGCACAGTCCTGCTTCCCTCACTTCCAAGGGCAAGATCTGCATTACTACAGAGCCAAGCAAAGCTGAACTGTGCCTGGGTTCTCAAGCAGCAGAGAGGGCTTTGCCACTGCAGTACATGATATTTCTGTGCTGGGAAGGTGCTGCTAATGCAGGCACAGATGAAATGCACATTCCATTTATGGGGAACCCTCCAGCACCTTACTGTACCACAACACTTAAACTAGAAAGCCTGGGACAGCAACTAACAGTAAGGAGCTTTGGCATTAAGTGTCTCCATGAGAAGCCTTGCACGTTCAGTTCTCTATTACTAAGACAGGCCCTACAGAGAGGGTGCACACAGACAGCAGGGGCAGGGGAGAAGGTACTAGGGGCAAGTGTGTTCATTATCTCATGCTGCAGTAGTCTTACAGAACAGAGGCGTTCCTCTTGGTGCAAGAATTGTGCCAGGTCCTCAGCTGTAGTGCCAAGCATTCCCTGCTCCTGTAGATACTGTATTCCCCTCTTCGGTTTTCTGTTAAACCTATTCAGACAAAAACATGGGGAATTTGAGAGATACAATTAAAAATATCACATTTCAGTTTTACAGAGCCCTTATAAACCAGAGATTCTGTGCTATATAGCTCCATGTCTTTTTTTCTCTAGATAGAAAAGAAGCCAAAGAATGTGCAACAAATCTATTACCTATATCACACCATAGGCTCTATCTCTTGAGGTACATTCAGTTGCAAAAAATCTTTTAAGTTATTGCTTAAAATTGCTTAAAATTATCACTTAAAATTGACCTTTTTGAAATGTTAACTTTATGCAAAATGTAAAATATCGCTGTTCAAGACCTTTTTCTGGCATTTACAGACATGAAGATCTTCAAATGAATGAAAAAGAAGTAAAGCATAGCTGGACAATGATTCCCCAAACTCTATTTCAATAAAAGACAACAAATGGTGTAAGAACTGTAAGATAGCCCTGCCCCTCAAACCAATTTCTCTCTAGGCATACACACTTCTATGCAGCTGAATGAGCAGAAAGGAAAGCTGTAAAAACAACTTCCACTCCACCCACAATTTCATGGAATTCCTTTTAACTACAACAGCCTTCAGCACTGGTTTCTGACGGCAGCAGGCAAGAGCCTTCAGCATTAAGATCAATTTGTAAGTGCCCCTACAGGTATGACTGTGTGAAACCACAAGAAATTATATGGTTGTACACTTTTTTTTTTTTACTAGTGAACTTTAGTTTTCCTGTCATACTGGACTTACAGTTCTATCCCATGTTCAATTATTTCCTTTTGTTGCTTGATGACTTCAAATTGCTCCGGGTCATCTGGGACT
This sequence comes from Pachyramphus minor, assembly GCA_013397135.1. Lineage (NCBI taxonomy): Eukaryota > Metazoa > Chordata > Aves > Passeriformes > Tyrannidae > Pachyramphus > Pachyramphus minor. The sequence goes on along the minus strand of VYXB01007428.1, from coordinate 996,110 downwards.
GCAGTCTGAGTACCAACACTTCCAACTCCTGATGACACAGTGGAATCCAAGGAACTGACACTACTCCGTCTCCCTCCACTCTCCAGGCATTTACCTTCAGCCATTTCCTGTTCAGATGGTTTGTATGAACCTGTTTATAAACAAGGCAAGATTTAAGTTTTCCTGTTCAGTCCAGAGTTTTTAATTATGGAACCTTTTAGCAGAAATCTATGAGTCTAATATTCTCATTTTACCATGGGTACATTGTGACAGTCTGCACGACATGAAGATACTCTATCAACGCAATTCCAAAATAATCCAGCCAAAGGCAGAAGAGCAACAGAAGCTACAGAGAAATTCCTGCACTTCAACTTAGTAACTGCAAGATTGGTCACAGGTCTTCCTCTACACAAGCTTTCACAGTGTAGACAAGGGCCTGGCTAAAGCTCATCAACAGAACCTGGTGATTCAAACCAGACTCGTGGAGAGTCAGTTATTGCACCAGCATTAGCAACTGTTGGTGAAATACTTCACTTGGATAAACAAATTGTTATGTACAAACCTGGTATCCACACTTCTGCATAGCTCCTAAACACTGAACAAACACAAGGACAAACTGATGAGACAAATTAGTCTCTCCATAAGGAAACAATCTTACCCAAGCCAGTCTGATGATTGGGGTTCACATAAAGGTCTTTGCTCCATTCTACCATACATTTCAAAATGGAAACCAAACATTCAAGTCCTTTTTTCCTCAGGCTTAGCTCCGTAAACATGAAGAAAAATAATAATAAAATAAAATCCCAAACCAAACCACAAACAGTGCTAGAAAGAGTCTCTACACCAGTCTCCCTCTAAGGACTGGGAAAGTATAATCTTAAGATACTTATGGTGGAGATGTGGCACAAAGTCTGTGCAAAGCAAACCCAAGATGAAGGTACTGTTGGTTCATAACCCCCCAGAAGGGAAGTGGTTTGAGTGAGGCAGAGGAAGGCTTGTTTGGTTCTCCTTGCCATAGGAGCCCAGCCAAAGCAGTCTGGTCTCACAGTGCAAACAGGCAGCAAAATCACCAAGTAAAGTAATGGCACTGCTTCAGCATCCAACAGCAAAATGGCAAACTAATAAAACGTGAGTAACATGAGTAGGTTACAGACAACATGAACCAGTAGGGGTGCAGAGACAGCATTGTTTATGAAACAATAGCACCTTATCTTCCAAGCTCTTCTCCTTACCTGTAAAGGTGTCATGCCCAACTCATGCCCACTTCGTCCCTGTGCAATTTTGGACAAATCATTCACCAGGCGCTCAAAAATATTAGCAGCATTTAAATCACAGTCATAGTTCACATAAATATCCACTACACACTGGGCATCTTGAAAATAAAGAAAACATAAGTATTATCATTCAGTGAAATAACATTTTTAAAAGGAATCAGCCAGTTGGAGCAGGCAGTGGGGATGAATCAAGACACCTAACCCAAGCACTCTGGGATCAAATTCAAATTTTCACACTTAAACATTATATGTGGTNAATCAAGACACCTAACCCAAGCACACTTAAACATTATATGTGGCATTTGTCTTCAAAATAATTCTCATCTGCTGCCAGAGGAAGTGATTGTTTTTCACAGTGGAAATACCTGCACAAATTCTAGTTAAAGTCTGAATCACCATCCATTTGTGTTCAAAGGAACTTGAAGAAGTCTCTAGAATATTCAGGAAGATCTCTTTGAAGAACACCTGCAAAATAAATAAGGTAAAGGAATTGATAATTTGAAACTTACTAGAATGGTATCAAATGTACAAATTAACTTCTGTTCAGTAATTCCCCTTGAAGAGTATCATTCAATGCATATTAGAATTTGAATACAGTAGCAATATACTAGTTCAGTAAGCAAACCAAACTAAGACATTAACTTGTAAGTTCCAGCTGTCTTTTTACCACTGCAGTATTTAAATGTGAGAACTAGAGCATATGCAAATTATAGATAAAAAAATCTCTCACCTCAATCTGCATTTTTAAATGGGTCTTAAAATTCGAAAGCAGCGTGAGAAAGATGGCAAGAGAGAGCTCAAATACATCAGGAACAGAAGAGACTCCATTTTTAGATAATGCTACACAAAGATATTGCTTGATTGCATTGATGAACATTTCGTGTGTCCTGAAAACTGGCCCCGCATTCTGCAGCACCGACAGGAGCAGCTGCAGAGACACGACCTTGGAGCGCAACTCATGGGATCTAGGAAAAATGGAATGTACTTTTATATTTCTGAGTACATGCTTGTATTCAACATGAGCACTGTAGCATTTCTTCCATGCTATTTTAACTCACTTCAGTGTGCGGGGCAATCAGGCTGCAACTGATTTTTGAACACCTACCACCTTAATTTGGGAATTTTTCAGGAATATTAACATCTTAGACTAGCATACTTGAATATCTGCTTTACTAGACAGCAGCTTCTTAACTGTGTCCAAAAGCTACCTGGAGAGGACAGTGTAATAATATAGTCTCATTACTTGGGATCTGGTGGTCCATCCCCGAGCGGTTTCATGGAGAGCTTGCACAACGACCTGAACACAAGGAAGGCATCCTTTTGTAGAACATGGGAAAATCTGGCAGCAGCTTGATGTCCAGATACATCTGTTTCCTTGAGAGCAAGAAACACAACACAGATCTTCAGTGAGACAAAGGAATAGAGTGATTACAGGATTCTACAGCTCCTCTGAGAATCAGCTACATGTTGAGGAAAATGGTACATTTGGCAAAGTTTAAACTAAACCTACACAAGATTACAAGGGATCTGGATCTTTTCAGACACATTGACTGACTCTTCACCTCTGTCCCCACTCTGTAGTAAAATACAACTAACAGAATCAATTTTAAGACAGGTGTTCTCAATATACACTTAAATTGCAGTTGTTGCTTCCTTTTTGAACCCGAGCAGGACACACACATCAGAGTTTCTGTCTCTTTTCTACCTTAACATTCCACTCTATTAGTTGGCACAATAAAATCATTTCTCCTTTCCTAAATGTACCTCAGCATCCCGTGAAGTTATTTACCAGATTATCAGTGGAGGAAACAGACTGTCCATCATCTGAAATCCCGTTTGTTTGCACATTTTCATTGCTAGAGCCAGAAAGAACAGTATCTGCAGTCTCTAGTGCAGGCACAGCCTTGACTAGTTCTGTTATCTGCTTTTCTTCAGCCACTGAAGGGGAAAAAAGGAAAACTGATTAAAATCACACATTGAGCATTTTTTATCCCACGACTTTGTGAAGCTCTACCACCAAGTGCCACAGAAGTAGCTCCGGTAAAATAGAAAGTTCCTCAGCTGTCAGCCAAAGAAGAATATTGTGATACAATAAAAACCTCTTCTTGCTGCTGTAGTAGGTGTTCTTGTCAAGATACTTAGTAACAAAAATAACTTTCATAATATGGGAATAAAAGCTTGGCAATACATATGCAACTATTTTACTTTAGAAGACTTTGCTACCTTCCACAGCTGACTTGACCACATCTTCCAAGATGCCTTTAACCATTTCCTTTCCTCCATCAGTTGTTTCCTCTAATGAAACACATAGAGATAATTTTAAATTTAGTACTTTTGTTTAGGAAGAGGATTAAAAGGAAAAACATGACAGAGGCAGAAGGGTTAACAGTTATTTTCTTCAGTAGTTCTCAGTCATACAAAAATACTCATTGATGGTACTTATGTTGTTTAAATCAAAGCACTGATATTCTTAATGCAGTGATTTTGTCATTTGTATGTTAAGAAATTTTAGTTTTGGAATATCCCACACTCCTAATTTGGATGCAGTAGATGCTTATGATATGATCTTCATAATATGCATCGTTTTTACTCCAGGACTTCAATTACCTCAGAGTGATTCTCCCACTTCCCACATACCATGACTGTACAAGTCTTAAGCTCTGCCAGGGGAGGTTTAGGCTGGAGATTAGGAAGAAATTTTTTACAGAGAGAGTAATCAGACATTGAAATGGGCTGCCCAGGGAGGTGGTGGATTCACCGTCCCTGGAGGTTTTTAAGATGAGTGTGAATGTGGCATCAGTGCCATGGTCTGGGAACCACAGCGGGGTTGGAACAAGGGTTGGACTTCATGATCCCAGAGGTCTTTTCCAACCTGGCTGATTCTGTGATTCCATTCTCTTCCTTTCCTTCCCTTTAGCAACCTAACCAAGTCAAACTCCATTAAAATTCTATATAGAAAAAGCACATACAGTTTTTACTGGAACTCTAGGAAAAACAGGAGCCTTTCCTCAGTGGTTATAGTAGACACAAGCCAAGGATGGCAACACACTCTGAATGACTCCTGAGAGGAGTCAAGTATGGTCTGAACCAGTGACCCCAGTCACTTCTTCCCTGAGTAGCCTAAAGAGCATTTTCCAATACCACCTCTGTAACTGGAAGCACAGGCAGGAGCTGTTGGTGTTCACCTGGTGCTGCCGGGGCGTGGTCCCGGTCCGGTGGCCCCTCAGGCTCCCCGTTGGCCATTCCCACACTGCCAGGGGCCGTGGCTCTGCCTCCCCGTGAGCTGAGCTGCCCCTGCACCGGGGACCGGGGCCCTGCTGGCACCGCCGGGGACTGCGCCTTCTGCTGAGCCACCCTCTCTGCTTCCCTGGACTCCTGGACCTTGAAAAACCAACAGGAGAAGGTTCATCTGAGGGAAAACATGTCTACGATGACCGCTGCTCCTTGGTGAACTCACATGGTAACAAGAAACAGCGAAACTACAATCACTTGGCCAGTTGGATCAAAAAGATGTACTTCAAGTTTATTTTAAAAGCAACCCATCATTTGTTTATCCAACGCCATTTAAAAGAAACCACGGTCATCAGCAAACCCTTGAAACCCTGTCATCAGCAGTGAGCATCACCTTTTATTTTCCATCAGTCAATATGCTTCACTGCAGGATTTGACAGCTTTTTTAACATTACAAAGCAACAGATATCCCACTACAGTGACAGACCTATTAAAAATAATAAAAAAGCTTTCTGTTATTTGTCAAGTGTGAACATTTGAGATGAGCAAAAGTAACAGTTACTTACAGCTTGGTTTTCCATCCGTGTAAAAATGACATTTAACATCTGTGTCAGGGTAGCTTTGGCAGTTGTCTGGTTAATAAGATTTTTACTGGCCAGATAGATGTTGTAGCAGGTTCTAACAGTCTGGAGAATTGTTCCTTCATGAATTTCTATATACGGAGATGTTACTGCAGTGAGGAGAGCCTGGGAAAGTCCACAAGACAGTAAAAATGAAATCTAAGCAAGTAGGCAGCAATGCTCTTCATGCAAGTCTTTAGAATAATCAGTGTGTTTGTTACAAAACACAGGTATGTTTTTTTAAAACTTACGAGGAACTTCTAGCTATCTGCAATGGCATTGCAAATCAAAGAAAGTTTAACAGAACTTCCATATATCTCTGGTCTCTCCTGAGCTGCTGTTAAAGGGTTTTATCACAACTGATTTTCTTCTAAGGGAGATACTGCACCTCCAAATGAAAGCTACTATATTTCATAGCTTCATTTCCATGCAAGGACCAACTGGCCTACACTAACATCACATTAGATTACTAGAAGGTTCACGAACTTCCAACCTCAGCTGCAAGAGCCCAAGTAGATTTCAGAAGCTGAACACACACCACTGGCACCACTATGCCTTGTAGGGAACATACACTGCAGTGTCTGAACAAATGGCCCTGGGAGCAGACAGGCTGGAGCAGCATTCCATGGCACTGCATCCCAGCTCCGGGGCCCACTGGGGCCGAGAGCAATTCCCTGGCCTAAGGGAGGTGGGCACCTGCATTCTGCCTCTCCAACAGGAAATCCATTTCCCATATCAACCCTACCCTGTGACAGCCTCCTTGAATGCAGCAGCACATGGGACAGTGCAAGAAACAGAGAATGAATCAAATAAAATACCTTAATTATCTGCAGCTGTACTCCTTCATCTGTTTGAGGACCCTGAAAGCAATTGCAAATGGTTTCAACTATCCGGTCAATCAGCCGTTTTCCGGGAGCTCCGCTGTCTGGAGCGTTGCCAGTGATATGTCCATATGCAATGAGTTTCTAGGTACAAAGATTGTTGCTTAGATGACCATATACTCTTAAGAAAAATGCAGTTTAGCACAGCATAAAAAGGAGTGTTTAGGTAGCATACCCCACTTAACCAATTTTAACACAAAAACTTAACACCATTTATAGTTTGGTCATCAAATACTTGGACTGTTCACACATTTGGACAAAACAGAGTGTAAGTGACACACAAGCTTTTTCCACCCAGACCGTTTCTTCATACCGTAACTAGACAAAAATGTTTTTAACATCAGTCTTTGTTTCTATTCCCAACTGAAGGGTTCTGCCCAAGATGTGTTAGAATCTAAAGACGAACAAGGAAGGCAGATTGCAGAGTCTGACCTCCCATCACATCAGCACCACAAGAAACACCATGGTGATACTCCTTCCAGAGCACCACAGATGAAGCGTCTTTACTGGACAGCGTGAGGACCCCTGAGCCCCAGCAAAACCTTGCCCTGTGCAGGGCAGGTCATTCCTCACAGCAGGAATACCAACAGCATGTTCCTCCAGCTCACTCTGAGCAGGCTGAAGCAGAGCACTCACCTGTAAACAGTCCAGGGAAGTACTGACAATGCGTGGAGACTTTGACTGGCAGGCCAGCTCAAACGGAAGGAAGTATTTATCTGCTTCGATGAAATTCGCTTTCGGTGGAGCAGCAGTGCCTTCTCTAGGTCAGATAAGAGGGGTTATTAATTTTTCTAAACACGTATGTCATAAACTACACTTTCTCCTTTTCTAAATTTAAAGCTGAAAAAAACACAGCAGCATACAAATGTACTGCAACTTTCCTGCATATGCTTTCTTTAAGGAAGTTCAATTTTCTTTTAAAAACCACACAAACCCCACTTTACATTTATTTATATTCTATTTGATCTTTTTCATATCTTCTTCAACTTAACTCTCCCCTCACTATCCTCTAACACTGTACCACTATCTGAAATATCAGAGAACTCTACAGAACTGATAAATCCATCCATGTTATTCAGAATTAATTAAACAGGACTCATAAGAGGAATACTGTGTAAATAGAAACACATTTGGGGACCCATTTGCTCATTTTCAATCATAGCACACTGCTGGAAAATTGATTTAAAATTTGTATTTAAGTCATATTTAAATCAGTGTTCTTGATCTAGGTAATAAAAAGCACATGCTATCAAACAGAGGGTACCTCCTGCTCCTTCTGATTTCCTATCAGGCTATATTGAGCCCAGTAAAAGGAAGTGAAAAACTGGCACCTTTTAGAAGTTTTGCAATTTTGTCACTGTGAAATTCAGAGGCAGTTATGGTTGAGTACCCACAGCCACAAACATTGGGTAAGTGGAACACATGGGCCATATGTTCTTGGCAGAAAGGTGTGTAACTGAGTGTTCACAAACTTGCTGTTGTAATGTATATACACTCTTACATTTCCACTATTCAACTATTCCACTTGGTCTTTCCCCACACAGTTTGCAGCAATTAATAATTTACCTTTGCTTTTCCAGCTCACTCTTTATTTCATCTGGAAAGAAGAAAAAAAAAAAAATCAAACCTCAGTTATCATTATCTATGGCACAGTAATAAAGCAAAGCTGTTTCAAACACCAGTCTTGCACTTCAGTATTTCCCATTCCTTTCCTGTAACACCTCAGCTTCAGAGATCACAGTTACACCTGTCATTGGAAGGTGTATCTCCCAATATTTACATTAAAGAAGCTACTTTTTCCAAACATTCTCATAAAAAAATTTTTAGAACAACTTTTATTCAAGTGCAAGTCCACATCACAGAGAGCTCAGGTCTGCAGAAGCCTTTGAGCCACTGCATAAAACATGAGTTCAGTGATCGACATCCCAGTTCCCTGCAGCACCAACCTGCTTGTCCTGAGCCCCACAACATCAATCAGCTGAACAAGCTCCCAAGAGATAACAAATCCTAAATGCTCTCTGTCCTTTCACCAGCAGAGATTTTTGGGTTTTAAATTACACTTTCAGAGAGCTCTTCATAAAATTAAATACAGGGGAAAAGAAAGGTCCTTCCTCATTTCTCTTGTATACAGCAGTAAATCCCAAAGATGGTAGTATGGCTTTCTGAGGATTTCTAAGGTATCCCCATGATGCATAACACAGAGCAGACCTGCACCCTCTGTGAACACTGACAAACCAATCCCCAAAGCTGCACAGCCTGCGACACCAGTGGGACTCTGTCCATCCCACCCTACAGCACGTGCTGCAAACCTTCCCAACTGGGAATTCCCAGGCCTATAGATCTTGTTTCAATTGCAGGTATTAGAAACCAATCATTCACACAATACTTGTTCTCCACAACTCTGCAGAGGTACCATTGTTTTGGGATGAGATGTTCACAGTTGAGATTATTAAAGTGCAGCCTGGGAACCTCAATAATTTTTTCTGTCTCAGCAGCACCAATACACAAACCACACTAAGGAACAAGGACTGCAGTAAACACAGATTACAGGTTTTTGCACAGGCCTAGTGCTCAGTGACTGGCCCAGGAATTAATCCTCACAGCATGCGCTGATTTTGTAACATTGCTACCCCCATTGCATAGAGAAAATTGAAGCAAAACAGAAAACCTGTATCAGGTGTGGTAAGCTGCATCCAGGACTAGGACTTGGACTAGGACTTGCTATTCCCTCTTCCAGATCCACTCATTAGAGTCAGTCTGACATCCCCCAGTTCTTGAGGCGTGCAGTGCTGTTACACCAACCAAGGTAACGTTATCCACTCAGCAAAAGAGACAAAGGGAAGTGGAAGAGTCACAGGGGCACAACGTTCCCAGCTCTCATTGAGCCCCTCAGCAAACAACCCTGTCCAGCAGCTTTAGAGGACAGACACTTGTCACTCACAAGCGCTGCAGAGCCAAGCCCAGTGCTCAGCCCCAGGGCCTGGGGCTGCAGGATCAGCAGTGACTTTGCACAAAGCCAGCACCACCATTCCCTGATACTCCAGGCTTCAGCAACAGAAGGGAGGCTGTTGGTAAGAAATAACCAAGGTTTTCTGCACCAAACAACATCAATCTTACACAGCTCCGCTTTGGGACCACTGCGTACTTTGTTCCAGGGTCCAGTTGCCCTGACAACAAGGGGACTAGTCAGAAGTTCAGTTCAGCATAATTTGAATTTAGGTCTCTTGATTTTATTAACTTCCCCATCTTTAACACCATGTCATGATCTGAAGAGCTACTGAGAAAAGCATATGCTGAAGGACCCACGAATTTATTGTGTCTCTATTCTGTCTTATTCTTAGTGCAGCATATTCCCATAGCATGCAGCAACCAGCTCCTTAAAACACTAAGTTTTCTGGGTAACTTTACACATTCAGAACACTTAGTCCTGCCTCCAGGTCTTGGCAGAGAAAGGCATATTTTAGCTATAGCCAGAATCCCAAGTACAGCAGGATGCTGGGAGCAGATACAGCACAATTAATGCTGTATTTCAGACACTCTGTAGAACTAGGGTGTACAGAGCTTTTTGAATGATTGCAAGAACTCAAATGAAGAAGAACTCTTTCTTTCAAAGAGATTACTTTCCCCACATACTGTTTGCTAGCAGAGTAAAAAAGGTCTTGAAACTTCACACAGATTTTAGTCTTAAGGAGACATGATCATGCCCATCTTTACTGGTACTTGTCGTAGATCCTGCATTGGAAAAATAGGCAAGAATAACATCCCACGTTAGAGCAGCAACAGTACAACTCCCAGAAATACCCCATTAAAGAAGAAAAAAATCTAACCAAAGCCTGACCAAGTTGCCCACAATTTTATTATAACAAGGCTTTTTCTAAAGCCATACAAAAACATCTGCACCACAACAGTATTTTAATTGATAATCCTGGCAGAAAAGAATAAATGAAAGGACAGAAGGAAGCTACAGCCATGCCTCTGCTACTGATTGCATCAAAATAGTTAGAGAACCTCCACATTTGAAGTGCTCATTTGGTGGGCTGACCATCAAAAGTGAGTGAAACAGAAATAATTGCCTAATTGAAGTCTGTTGCCATGAACAGCTTGCCAAGCCCTGACCAGGCCCCACCAGCAGCACTCTCCTCCTCCAGCCATGGGAGTAAGGGGCACAGCTCAACTCCCTTCCACAGCTACAAAACACAGCCTGAATTTTGGTGAACATCTGGTCACCCCAGCACAACACTGACCCCTCACTTGGTGCTTTGGGTATTGGAGCTCCCAGCCACTCTCATGGCATCTCTTCCAGTCACAAACATCTTCAACCCCTGTGCTGCTCACCCAATGCAAGTCCTGCAGCATTCCTACCAGGAACAGAGATGGAATGACAAGAATGGCCTTGCAGCAACTTCTTCCAGAGCTTCTGGCCATAAAAGCAGGCGGAAGCTCACAGGGAGTAGCTGCCTTCCTACAGCAGATGGATGGGTTCAGTTCCCCTGTACTGGAAACTCCCCCTGGAAGTGCAGGAGGCGCCTCCTGTGTGAAGGCACAGCCAGGTCTGTCTGTTCAGTCCCTGAGCAGAACATGGCTTATGCTGGCACAAGGACACAAGCCATGTCCTTCCACAGCCTGGCCAGCAGCAGTGCCAACACAAACACACACAGCAGCAGCCAAAGCTTCCCTCCCCCAGCCCAGCAAAGCTGACTGCATTGCCCAACTCCAGCCTGCCTTCAGCCGAGATCCCAACCCCGCAGTCACTGATCACATCCACCTACAGAAACCCCTGCAGAAAAGGCTGCCATGAGTTATCCAAACTCTCCTCTGTGCCCCAGTGTTCTTCAAACACACTGGCCAAGAGGCTAAACTAGGAAACACAACTTACTTTGGACACCTGTCATTTATACCCAGAGACTTCTTAAACACACAACCTGATTCCTAAGGGAAGACATGGCTGAAAAGATAATTTTTTAAAAATCTATTAGTAAGCTAACTAAACAAATTCTGTTGTTTACAAAGCTCAAAGATACATATGTGGAGCTGCCCAGGCAATCAAAGAAGGCCACAGAACCAGGTTAGCTGCACAGTGTGTCATTAAAAACAGCCCTAGTAGGGCAAGAGTAATAGTTTACGTGAGACCCAGGTGCACAATTAGCATTAGCTCAAGGTGAACTGCTGTGACACAGACTGTCCGTGTTCCACTGCACATTTTTCAGGATAGTTTCAGTAGGTTTACTAAGAATCATGTGTACCAAGAGCTCCATGTAAATGCTTATTAAACAACTATTTTTATGCAATACAATGGCTGTCTGTTGAAAACAAGTTTTCTTAAAACACAGCTTTCTAAAGCAAAGCAGAACAGCTTCTCTGTTTAAAACCCTCCATTTCTCCCAATCTCTCCTGGGGCTTACAGGCACTACTAGAACAGGAGACAACCGTTACACCTACTGATGAAGCAAGAGACTGAATGAAGGAATCTATTCAAACTCTGCTTACTCAACATTAACACTGTGTATTTCAAAGGAGGGGGTGGAAAGAGAGAAAAAACAAAAACTTCAAAAAACCACCACTGGGAATTAGTTTTGTTCCTTTTCTTCCACACTTCTTATGTTTATGTCCTACTTGAGCCTACCTTACTTCTGATTTCTACAAGGTCATGAGGTTATTTTGCAGTCCAAAACTGCACAGTATTAGTCCAGTGAAAGAGGTGAATTACTGGGAAAAAAAGGTTAAGAACAGTTTAAATTTAGAACTATTAAAACAGATGAAAATCAGAATGAAAGAACACCTGTATTTCCTACATAAGACATCAACATTCAGGAGTGATTTGTTTAAGTTCTCAGGAGTTGAACACATTCAAACCAATAGAGAACTCACGTAAGAAAACAAGAACATCATTCCCACAGTTAGAAATCTATTGTCTCTTAGCAGACAACAAATTTAAAGCACATTTAAAGGTAAGTAACAGAAACACTCCTGCAGTAACACCACAGCAGAAACCCTAGAAGTGTTTGCAGGTTAATTTCTATCATGCAGCTGTACAATACACCTGTTTCTCTCTATCTGGAAAAAAGGGATTCATCCTAGACTTCCCTAGGACCAGGAGCAGATACCATCTGCACAGGCCCTGTGCCTGGGTTTCCTGGTTTATAACTGGTACAATGCCTCAGGGCTCCAATAAAAACAACACTGCATAAATAAGACTGCACAGCAAATGGAACTTAGTAAGAGGAAAAAATGGATTATTCAAATCATGACTTGAAGAAAAGTGCAGCAGACAGCAGCTGACACAGTGACCACTTTCCTCAAGTTACTTTACATTTCTCTCAATCTGAATTGTTTTTCCTCAGCATTAACTGCACTTTTTATTATTATTCACAACACTGAACCATTTCATCCATAACAGTTGGTGCAGGTTACAAAGTTTGGCCTGAATTCTTCAGACTGCAAGTAATGTTCTTCCCACATCTCCTCACATATTTACTATTGCACAGGGCTTGATAATTAAGTTAATGCTTTTGAAACTGGATTCACAGTCTTAGGTAATATCAAGCATAAACTTAATTAAAATGAAGCATATGGAATAAAACTGATTTTTCATTTGAATTAAAAAAAAAGGCTTAACGTAAACAGAACGTTTGGCAAAAAAATCACATGTAAAGAAAAGAAAGAACATTCCTGTTGGCAAGCTAAAATGATTAAATAAATATTCACCAAATATAACAGAGGCCCAGTACAGAGGTCTGTACAGCAATTGAGGCCCTGTTAGGGCAGGACAGTTGGTCAACACAAGGTTATCTCTTCACACTGACCTCTGCTTTAGCCCAGAAAAGCATGTGGGCTTTTTTTCCAAAGAAGATTAGCAAAAAAAAAAATGTCCATCAGCACCCGCCTTAATTCCCCTCAAACACACTGTACCTTAAAACATGCAGGCATGGACTAGTCATAATCCAACAGGCAGCTATTGCACAACACTCCTCCCAAAATCATCCTCTGCCATGTGTTAGCAAACATGGACCTTCACCAGGCATCTTACAAGGAAGTTCCCTTTCTCAACCTCTAAATACATTTATATAGCAGCAAAACAGGTTCTCGATCCCCTAAATGTGTTCAGTGCATTTGGGGGGAAAAGGAATTCATTAGGAAAAGTAGCCTCTAACCTCCAGGGCACACATGCTATTCTCTTGCTCACAAAGTCAACTTTAAATAACAATAAAACAACACCCTTCTCCCTGGTTACCTTTCTCTGGATATACTGTCACTACAGCTCCTACAGATCTCCTGACAGGAAGGATTGCAGGGAGGGAGATAAAAATGACAGAGTTTCTTTGAGCTCGCTCTCACAGTGCCTGGGACAGAACTTGCATCTGCCCAGCCCCCTTACACACCCAACCGGTCCTTTCTTCTGTCCTGACTAAGACTACACTAAATGCTCCAAGTTTAAAGGAAAATATTGACAGAAAGCAACCAAAACTGTAAGACAGATGTCACCTTTGCCAATTAAGAAAGGCCACAGACAACTTCAGCTGCAGAGCTCTACTGCTCTGCCCAGCTCATCTTCTCTCCCTGACACACCGTGTTTTCAGAGCTGTTAACACAGAGACCTTTACGTCAGCTCGCACTTGCAAAGGATTTCACGACCAGTCCCACCAACTTCACGAAAAGTGTTTCCAGCTGGGCAAACATCACAGACATTGTAGGTACGTGGCCACACAGCTAACAGTCCTTAGCCGGGCCGACCTCGAGCTGGAGATCAGAGGTCAAGAGATTTACCAGCCCTGGAAGCTCTGGGACGCCACAAGCCGAGGGCCTTAAAGACTCTATTTCCCAGTCTGAAATTAATTTTCTCAAAACTGGAGTGCCAAGCCCAAATCCCTCCTGCTTCACGGCGAGGCCAGAACTGCATAAAACGGGTACTTCGGGATTTTTTTTTCCCCCTTGTATTTGCATGTCCTTTCTTGGAAAGAGAACTTTCCCCCCGCTCCAAAGTCCCGGGCGCAGCCGGGGCCGCGGGGCTGCCCCGCACCCCTACGGGACTCGCCCCGGGCGGGCAGGGCCCGTTCCGCGGCCGTGCCCGTGTCCCTGCGCGGGC
>VYXB01007428.1:964705-981884 GCA_013397135.1 Pachyramphus minor | reverse complement strand
GGGGGAGGGGCGGAATGGGGGAGTCGGTACCCGTAAGGGCTCCTCAGTCCCCCTCAGGTACCTTCAAACCCTCTCAGTACCCTCACTCCCCTTAGGTCTCCTCAGTCCCTCCCCTCAATACCCTCAGTCCCACTCAGGTTACCTCAGGCTGCTCAGTTCTCGCTCAGGCCGTCTTAGCCCCCTCGGGTCCCGCTCAGTCCACCTCAGGTCCCCTCAGTCCCCTCAGTTCCCTCAGTTCCCACTCAGTCCTCCTCAGTCCCCATCAGGTCCCCTCCGGTCCCGCTGTGCCCGGCCCCCGTGCCAGTCCTGGGAGAGCATGCAGGTGAAACACTCAAAGTCGTAACTTAAAAAAGAATCACTGAACACTAAATTCTCAGTCCCAGAAATTAAGTTTCCTTTAATACCCTTATACCCGATTGCATCTTCTCCTTTTATTCTTTGCCTATGTCATAGGACTCCTTACACCAGAAATGTGGATGCTGAAAGCCAAACAAAAGGTGAGCTTGAAGTACAAACTGGGGCAATAATCTGTATTTGCTCCCTGACTCCTCCATGCTCCATAACCAGCACTAACAAATGCTCCAAACACTTGTGCAAAGCATTAGTTTAGTATTGCTTCTCAGGGAAAATTGGCAGGTGCTTTGTGGTCACCTGTGCTGTCCAGAGGTTTATGTGGAGTGGTTCACACAGAGCTGAGGACTCCAACTGCCTGGAAAAATAGGAGTTCAAGGATGGGAAATCAGGAATTGTAACAAGGCTGGAAAAGAAGCAGGGAAGGGCCTCTATCTGGAAACAATTTTGAAGATCTCTTAGTACCTGAAAACTTGGATTTCCCAGTCCAAGCCTGGGTGTGACAGGAGCATGATTTCATGGCTCCTGCTTAAACCAAAATTTAACAGGGTGAAACTGTCTCAAAAATCTGCTGGTTACCTCTGTTCTCTTGGCAGTAACAGCACATCCTGCCTCTGCTGCCACCAGAGAATGTGCCACACAGCACAGGGAGACACTGCTGGGAGGTTAAAGTCCTCTGAGGGTTTGCCAGCTGAAGGTGCCACCAGGGAACTGGCTCAGCCTTCCCTCTGTGTCAGTGAGTGACATCACACTGAGGGATTGCTCTCCCGAGGCTGGGAAGTGCTTCAATGGGTCATTCAGTCCATCTCCAGGCACAGAGGCACAATGTGGCCTCTCCATGAAAAGATCCAAGAGAGGAGATTCAACAGCTTTGTGCTCACTTGCCTCAAGCATTTTGTTCACCATCCAATTAGGAAATTCTTCCTAATCTCTGGTCCAGACCTGACCTGCTGTCCATTAGCAATGGAAGGACTCTATTATAATGGTGATGGGAATAGCAGAAAAACAGAGACGAATAATGTTCAAATCAGAGCAGTAAATATTTGTTTGTTTGTTTAATTAAGACATTTCCAGATAATGAATATAGTTTTGTCTTTGTTTTCTACTGAAAAGGTCTTACAGTCTTTCTGCAGTTTGTTTGAATTTCTGGTTTTCTGTACATTAACATATAGCTATCTGATTTCCCTCTCCTTGTTGCCTCAGTAACATAATTGCTTTACATTGAATAGACTTCATCCTCAAGCTTTGTGCTGATATTTTGTGTATTAATTTTTTTGCACAACAGAGTGAAACCATGTAACATGTGCTTTATAGCAACTAACTCCATTAATAGTTAGAAAAATGCAGTTCATTTCACAATGTTGAAGTAGACCATAATTTTCCCTGGTGTTTTCCTGGCAGGATTCAGTATACTACTATTTTAAAATATCAGCTGTGTAACCATTTTATATATTTGGTCTGCTCTACCACAGGCTCCCAAATCCTCTCCACAATATATCTCACTGACTCTCTTACTGACCTGGCAACATTTCATTTAATTTGTTCTCTTCTGAAGGGCAAGAAATTCAGTATAAACCTTAAGAGCCTCATTACTGGTCAGAAGAGTGACAGAAGGGAACAACATAAAATTTCCTCTGACTAGTTTAATTTAGCACATCGAAAGTAAGAAAAGGTTCAATGTGTCTCCCTAACAATGTCCATCTATTAGAAATGAGAGGTGAAGAAACAGTACACAAAAAAAAAAGAGAACAGGCTCACCTGTCACAGAATTGAGTACTGACATTGAGAGCTCAAGAAATTCAGTTTATTTTTAATTTACTTTACATTACTTTAGTTTATTGTAAAAGAACCTGGACAGATTATTAACTGAGATAAACATGCATAGTTTGGTGTCCCATGTACAAATTTGTTTGTTTGTTCACCTTCAATACCTGAAGTAAAGGGCAAGTGTATTCCCCTGGAATTTAGTTGTTTACTATTACAACAGCAAGTTCTGAAGCCAGCTATGTAGTTTGTACAGGATCCTGTTTAATGCTATACAGGGATCCAGTGTTTGTTTTATTGTATCAATACATTACACCTCCACATTGTTGTATTTTTAGATGCATATTTTTCAAATATGCTCCCAATCAGATATGTGGCTGCAAACCCAACCCCCCAAAGTACATGTCTGTACATCTGATCCTCCTTTCACTTGGAGTACTGTATTTCAAGGGTAATTCTACTGTTATCTGTGAAATTACAGTGATGGAGAAGTGACATAACTAAAAGACAAATAAGGCCCTGAATCTTTTTTTGAGGGTTGCTGACTTAGTTATTGACACAAGAGAAGGCTGTAATTACTGTCAGCAGCATTGCAGAACTAATTAAGCAGCAGAGCTCTTCATGTATTGTCAGTCAAATTATCAGTTCTGATTTTAGGATTTTTATTGTGGGACGGGATTAGTTTTCATGGGAGAAGCAAAATGGATACTGGCTAGTTTTTAGAAAACGGATTTAAGTGACTGTTTTAGGGAGATTTTTAAAAAATTATCTATCAAGAAAATAATCTGCCTTTCAAATCCTGCAGTAGTATCTGAATTCCTGGGTGTAGGGCTACACTGAGGTTATGGTTTGGTCTCCAAAGAGCCAAGAGTCAATACCCAGCTTCAGTGCCAATGGGGCCTCTGACTGTAAGTGGCAGATGAAGAACACGGAGCTGGTGGATGGGGAGCTCTCCTGAGGGAAGTTTGGTTAGAGGTGGGCTCAAGGTTCAGCAGAACATAAGTGGTTTGGTGACTCACATCCTTTTAGCAATTCCTATTGTGCATGGTACCAACATCATCATTATTTTCAGCCAAAAGAGACAGAGAGTCATCCACACCAAATGCCAATCTTGCAGGAAACAGTTTTGCACAAACAGTATAATCTGACAGTATAATATATGCCACTCCTCACAGGGTTCCATGTAGTAGAAATATCACTATATACAAGATTTAGGCATCTGAAGTGAATTTGAAAATTACTTTTCTAGAAACACTCATAAAAATTTCTAGATGTTCTTTTTGTCCCTAGGAAATTCTCTGGCCTTGCCCCAGGAGAGTACAATGGATCCTGTATGTTGCATAGAGTGTGTTTATGGGACCTGTTCCTTCTGCTTGACCTCCTCAGTCTGCCCTGTTTGCTCACCAGTTTGGTTTTTTATTGTTCCCTGTTGATGGCCTGAGCAAACTTCCTGTGCTGTCCACTCACCACCACAGCCCACCTGGTAAGGATCTCCATCTTTCTCTCACAGATGCCATAAAACAGGAAATCCGAGGAACTGAAGTGTGATCTGCAGCAGGACCCAGGGGCAGACGAACCCCTTTCAGCAATACCAGTGCTTACAAGCCCTGGGAGACAGGACAGCTCTCCAGCTCAGGCTTTCAGACAAAAGTAGCTCAGGAATACTGGTATTTATACCACAGCAAGGCACCTGTTCCTGTGGTGATTTGCTGCCTATGTTGGCACCCGTGACAAAGAACAGCAGGTTTGCCATTTACATGGTTTCCTATCATTCCGTTGACCTGTCTCTCCCTTGTCTTGGCTGTTACAGGTCTGCCACTGTGCACATTTGTGACAGGGGTGACATCTGAGAAGCTCCCTCCCACAAACCAGAACCACTCTCATTTCTGTGTTTCTGAAACAGAGCCCTCTTTCTCTTGGTTTCTTTCTCTCTCTTTTCCTCTTTCACTGAAATATGAGTATACTTAAAATACAAGCACATTCTTAGGTGAGTGTGATTGGATATAGAGGCCAAGGATACTTGAATCATTTGTATAAAACTCATGAGCCCACTGGATTAAAGACTACTTGAGGACTCAAGAAAGAAAAAATGGAAGAGGCAGAGAAGAGGTGCAAGCTCGTGGATGCAGCCTTGGTGAGTGACCATGACCTGTTGTTCATTACTCACATGCAAAAAAGGTTAGGCTGGGTTGTTAGTTCTGAGGTGTTCCCTGAGGCCACCTCTTCTCTTACTCAGTAGTATTCTGGCACACATAACTGGAGACAATTCCCACAAAGCATTTTCCATGCTCACTTAATATAAGGACAACATTGCAGAAAGATGGGTCGGTTTTGGGCAGGACCTTGTAAGAGTGTCCAAAATGTAAGACCATGAGCTCACACAGCCAGATTGCTACTGGGCAAAAATGGTGTTTGCACACAACAGGGGCCTTTCCAAAGGTTCAGATCTGTCTTCTCATCCCATCCAGTTTGAAGCATCACTTATTGCTAGAGAAACTAGTTCTTGCTCATTAGGTACTCTTACTTTGCCCAGCTGGAACCCATGGGTGTCTCCAGTTTGTATTTTATGGGCCACTTTACATATTCTTTCAAAGCAGTTTATGTGCAGCAAGTCAGCAGGACTGACCCAAAATCAAAGAACTACTCCCATAAACCACTCCTAAAGCTCTAGTGGCATATCCTCAATGACAGGATATGTGAAGGTGAGCCTAGAAATTGCTTGTTTCCAACCAGAATGTCACTCAAAATAGCTCTGACTGGGGAGGCTGAGCTGGAAGGATTTCATCCAGAGATCTCACAAAGAGGTGATCATATACTCTTTCCTCCAGTCATCTAACATCCTTGTACCTTGATGAGAAAACAGGAAACACATTTATTTTTTTAAATGACCAGGACAGATAGGACAATGTTATGATTCCCACGGTTAACCTCTGTGGAACTTCAGAACAAGCAGGACAGGGAAGCTCTTGTTTACAAATAACCATTTACGAACCCTCAAAAAAGGAAGAAATAATATACAGTCTTCAAACTTAGCAGCTAGTCACCAAGTAATCATGGTGCTAGAGACAGCTCTGTGAGTGTGGCAGCTACACATGGATTGGCACACAGATGAAGTATGTCTTAGGCTTCTAAAGTAAAAGCAAAAAACACCTGAATGAGGCTATGAAGGTGGCCTGTCAAAGAAAGAACAGTCACTAACATGCTAACAGGGAAGGCACTGAGAGCTCTGCCCTATAGATGTTTTGGGGTGGTTGAGGTTTGACATGGTATTAGTGGAACCCCTTTGCCTTCCTGGTAAGTCTCTGCCTGCTCAATATATCATAAAAAATAGTGTTAGTCTACATTACATTTGAACAGGGTTTCAAACCCTCACTGAGGGTTTCTTTCACCTGGACTTGCCAGCCCATGGCATAATGTCTCAATGTCTCCCAGCCCACATATTGTCTCAATCTGCAGAGACAGAGAATTCTATGTCCAATTAGGCCCACTCAGCAAACAGTGCTCTCCTCACACTGACATCACCGTTTG
The DNA here is from genome assembly GCA_013397135.1 of Pachyramphus minor. NCBI lineage: Eukaryota > Metazoa > Chordata > Aves > Passeriformes > Tyrannidae > Pachyramphus > Pachyramphus minor. The sequence goes on along the minus strand of VYXB01007428.1, from coordinate 976,241 downwards.
CAACAAACTGCAGTGAAAGAATAACAGGGTTGGTGTCATTCTCACAACAATTTTCGAAGTTTTTAATTCTTTTCCTCAAAATATTTTAAGATTGCAGTGGCTGATCCTCTGAGGGAAGAATGTGAGTTTTTTGGCTAATTCAAAAGCAGCACAGCCTAGCTCAGCACTACTGCTGAACACAGCACCGTGCTGCAGTGTAACTTTGTGATGTTCATCCCTGACTGCAGACAGACAAGGCACGAAAGCCTTTCCAGTGGGAGAGAAGGCAGATCAGTGGGGCAGAAATACATGTGTTGCATGTGTGTGTTTGTCAGTGGATTCAGTGCCAATTACAAGAATTACTATTAAACTGCTGCAAGGAGCTCATTGTGGCAAATACATCAGTAGTGTGAGACATAAATCAAGAGCAAACAATGCCTAACAGGTGGACACAGTCCACAGTTTGTATAAGCTACTTCCTTGGCAAGAAGCTTCCCTAGATTTCTGCCCAGGGACCAGGTGCTCTGTGCTGACTGACAGGACTGACCCCCCAGCACTTCCCCACTGGCATATTGCTACGTATTTGGCATTAGGAAGACCTCATTCTAAAAAAAGATGCAGAATGGACAGGAAAATCCTTGGAAAACCAGCACTGGTCTGTATAGTAGCTTAGTTCCCAGTCCAGTATTAGCAGAAATTCCTTCTAGATCTTCTTTTCTCTTTTTCTGCCCATTTTTAATCATTTCCATAGGGACTCATCCTATTTATTCTGCCTGGTTTCCAGCTGCTTTCTCTACTGCCCAGTAATGTACTTATTAGTGGATTTCCCAGGGGGCTCCCAATTTGATTCACTGTCTCAGCTCTCTAATTTTTTTCCAGTTCAACATTGCATGCCCTAAAATCAATAAATCCAGATGATAAAGAGTTCTCCCATTGCTAACAGTATAATTGAGGTAACTGAGGGATTGCTGAAACAAATTATTAAGTGGGTATTTGTACAAGTATTTGGGTGGTATTAGCAAGACATTTCATCATGATGCTTATGTGCAATTCTCTCCCTCTCATTCCCACTATTTTCTTCAAGTCCCAATCTCAGATCTTCTGTGTCTTCTGACCAACTTCCTGTCAACAGCCTTACACTGACCTTGCACTCCTGCCCAGGGAAGCTCTGTAATCTGAGAAAGGACAGTGGAATATACCCAAACAGCAGAAAAACCCCTGGTAGGGGAGGCAGCTGAGCTGTTTGTGCCCCGTGCTGTGCCAAGCCCAGCAGGAGCTGCCCCAGGCAGCTCTGCACCACTGCAGTGACAGTGCCCGACCCCCAGCTGGGGCTCTGAACCAACTGCACCCTCCCTGCACGGTGCTGGCACTTCACTTGCAGCTGATACTTTACCCTGAAGTAATTCACAAAGGATAAGAGCCATGTTTGGAATATGTGAGAGTTATACAATTCTAAATCAATACAAATTAAATTCTTCGTTCCTTATAAAGCCAACTGGACAGATCAGTCTCTCACAAGAGAACTTGGACTTTCTTATAAAAAAATCTGAAAAACATACTTGGGCTATACACAAAATCTGCAGTTTCCATATTTTTCACATTGCAAAGGATCAGCAGCTTATCCAAAGAAATCAGACACTTTTCCCACAGAATAATTTTGTTAAAATCCCACGTTTTAATCAAAACCAAAACATTCTTATGTTTTTATTCACTTGTCATGGCCCAAGGAGCCCCTTCCTGAGATCAGCCATGGTACCAGGCTCTCATGACAGTGCTATAAACCACATGTGCTGGACAGAAGCAGTTACAGACCCTTGGATGCTGAACTGCAGCCTTTGTACCTTGTTCCAATAACATATAATATCTAAAAGGGAGAGGATCTGTTGGGAACATAACAGTGTTCAGACAACCAGAGATGCAATAGAACCTGAAGATGAGACTCTAAACCAAAGTGTTCTCATATGGAAACATGATTGTCTTCATGGTCTATTTTACTGAACAACCACTGCTCCCTTGATAGCAGCATGCACTTCTGGGGAGTAGCAGCCCTAAACCCAGTCATTTAAAGAAGCTTAACATACTCAGGCTTGAAAATTTGAGACTATGTTCCTAACATTGTCTTTAGAACCATATCTAGGCCAGAAAAGCCTGCAATTACCTAAATATAGAGAAACATTAGAAACAACGTGTCTTTAAAACAGCACAGAAAGTCTATTTGTTTTTAAAAGATAGGAGCCAGAGTGAGGGAGCAGATGGGAAAAATATTTTTAACAACTCCTGCTTTTGCCCACAGAGTGAGGAGTGTAATTGTGTGGAAAGACTCAAATACAATTGAATAGCTCCCATACCCTGAGGTGCCAGAGAGGTGGAAGACTCAGGGCTGGATAATTACTCACTTCCAATTTTTCCTGTCTGAGAGGTGATAATGAGACCTTACTTGCCACACAAGCAAATGGTAGTTAGAGTTGCATGTGTCTGAATGCCACAGGACTGGCTGTTCCACATTGTCTGTGCACAGAACAGCCTGCTCTGCACAGCACTCTGCTGTTCACAGAGGTAAGAGTATAATTAGGCAGATTTTGTTAACAGAAACCTTTTATTCAGTAAAAATAAAGGAAAGAGAATACCAAGCTACTGAAGATCCTGCCTTACAACAGAACAAAATTCTGTCCAAATTTCTTAAACTGAAAGCTGTTGAACAATGTTTTCATTTATTTACAGGGTTTTAGCAATTGCTCTACACTGTGACACACACGTGTGTGCATCTGCCCTGATTTTCCTTCAGCAAGATGACTTCAGTCACAAGGAGAACTATGAGTAGCTCCAGCAATTAAATTGATAAATGATCTTCTTTCTGACCTTTAATCTGATCTTTATGTCTCACCATTTCTTATTAAGAAGCTCAGAGTGTCATCAAGAAATGTCCCTGGCTTTTACCATACAGTTCAGATCTTATTCATGCATGTGCAGAACTCTTCATGTCTTTCACAAAGCCAGTTCAAGACAGTTCCTTGGCTCCTTGATTCAGTTTTAAGGAGCCTTCTTTCCTTTCCTCTCAGCAGGAAAGACTTCCTCTCTCTGCTCATTACTGAACTCATTTATTCTCGAGTTGTAGTTAGGTATTCTTCAGAGGAATCTTCATAGAGACAAAAGGAGCTTTGTTCTGGTTTTGCCTCTTGTATCTTCTTCCTACTGGGCCAGAATTAACATGTGCAACCCAACAGGTCCAGTGAGCTCTCCAGTCACCCTTACTTTATGTAACCTTCATTTTCTTTGTCCTTGCAGTATTTCCCAAATGCTTTATGAGACTAAATGTTACTGGAACAGAAGAAACATATTGGCAAAACTGAACTCTGTGTGTGTGTGTAGAAACTGGGTCTACGGGTCTGATCCTTTCTCTTTCTCTCCAAACTTCCTCAGTTTATAAAGTGCAAAATTATTTTTCTATGTTGTTGTCACTGGAAGCTTTTCCACAATCTTCCTGAATGTCTCTGTCTTATCATTACATTGGGTTTTTTTGCCTTCTTTTTAAAACCATTATTTTAGTGCTCTAGTTTCCCCCTGTACCTGGACCTCAGCATTTGAGTCCCAACCAACAGTTTAAGGACAGTTACTGTACAAAAATTGAGTTACAGTATGTTGCACTGACCTAGAAGAAAGAAGCTGTTGACTGTCGTGGTCTGGTGTTCTTAGGCAGCATGCTCAAGTTGAAACTGAAATAGTTCTGTAATTTGCTCAGCCAGTGGAGTGGAAAAATAATTTCCATATCAGAGGTCATCCAAATGAAATGTGGAGATTCAGATTTACTGAACCCACCCCCTCCACCCTTCAGCACGTGGGCATTGCCAGTGACTTCAGCTGGCCTATTTCTGAGAGCACTTGGCTGCTGGGCCCTGGGGCCTCCCAAAGAGAACTCCAGCCAAGGCCCAAACTTCACATAAACCCCACTGGTTCTACCCCTCCAGATGAGGCTCTGCAGGGATTTTGGTGCTCGAACAATAACAATGTAGGTGTAATGCAAGCCATGCCCTGAGCATCAGCCACTCGAAGAGAAGGCTTTGTCTGCACATTCCTAAAGAGCTGTTTCCTTCCTTGTGCTTGGGAGAAAGCAAACATAAAAGGCATTTTGCCTTCTTCCCTGGCACTGGCAGAGCTCAGGGTGCTCTCTGAAGTCTGCAAGGACTTCCAGAAAAGTCTGAATTGTGGAGGCCCATTTGAGGGCTTGTGAGTACTGACATAATAAAACATCATTGAGGTCAACAACGAATGTAAAGCTGTAAAACTTGCTGCACAATACACTTCAGGTCAGCATCCAGAGTCAGGGAAAGAAAACTCTGCCTGGCCTTGCACACTTCATCATCACCTAACACTAGGGTGCCCCTATGAGCTATAAAAGCCAGACATCATGCAGGCCAGAGACAGATACTTGTGACTTTGGTAAGTAGTTTTTGTTTAAACAAAGCATTCTCTATCATGTTAACTACATTCTGTTCAAATTATCTTCTTTTTTTTTCCTGAAAAGCAACCCCAGTATAGCATTGAGCCTACATGGTGATATTTTTCTTCAGTTTTGAAAAGGAAAGAGTACTTTTTTAAGAGTATTTTTACTGCACTCAAGCCTTTTGAACAAAACCTCAAATTTTTTTACGTCTGGACTTCTACTAGAAAATTTTGGCTGAAATGAGGATTTCTTGAAAGTACTGAGCTTCTGAAAACAAAGGGGCTATAACTGATATTTGCTACTGTTAACGCTGTTTGGGTGTTAAGAAAAGCTGCAAGAAAAACAAATCTGCCCCTTTTCCTTCCATCTTGAGTTTGAGACCTTGTACTGCTGTTGTTCTGGGCCATTAGTGCTTCTGACCAGTTCCATCTCCTGTGGCAAAGCATATGGGCCTCCTCCTAACTCTAATCTGTTACCAATGGTTTCCTGTTATGACCTGTACAGCATTTACACTGTAAATCAAATGAGTGTTCTGTGATTTCACAAGTGATACACAGCACAAGCAGTGGCCCCTGAGAGAGATGATCCCTTAGGCATGATCTGATCCCCCAGACCTCTTCAGCACATGTTCAGCTGAAAGCCAGCAGGGACAGACTGCTGAGCTGGTGCCAATCCCTACTCCCCAAAACCAAGATCTCCATCTTCCAAACCACTGAGGTGCACAGGGAAAAGCAGAGAACACAACTGGAGAGCAGAAGAGCAGATGGATGGATGGATGGATGCTATGTATTCCATAAAACAATTTTTCCCTGCTCTTCCACCCTCTGTTCCATGAAGAAGACTCTTTCCAGCTCTAGTGATGAAAACAGCACAAATTTTGAAGCAGCTGCACAGTTCCAGTCTCCAGCTCTTCATTCCAGGTCATGTTGGTCGTGCTGACACAGAGGTGGGTGGCTTTTCTCGCACATAGAGTCAGAAAGAAGCAATTTATAAACAAAAACAAGTACTAGCATTCATGTTATTTTACTTCATGTACTTACAGAGAACAAAGTACAGAAAGTGTCTTTTGCTTGGTTGTGTTAGCTCGGGGCAAATAGATACTTGCCTACAACCTGCAAAGCTTCCAGTATTCCCCTGAAACAATAAATTCTATAAGACTGTGAATTTGTCAGAAAAAAAAAATAAGGAATTGAAAACTTGTAAATAGTCTCCTATGGGAAAAAAAAATCACTTGGAACAACCCCAGTTTAATTGACTATTTCATTGAAATCTGATTAAATTCCAGTTTGCGAAAGAAAAAAACAAATTGCAAAATTTAAAAAAGAGATCATCCAACCTCAAGCATATTGAAGTTTGATGCATCTTCTTATCTCTTGATAAATGTGCCTGAGCCTGCTGTCAAGACAATATTTCTCTATTGTTGGCTTAAGAGGGTAAAGAGCAGATCACATAACATTATATGTCAGGAATAATAGAAATGCTTTCTGCACATGACCTAAAACTAAAACTGCTTAAAAATATCTGGAATTGAGAAGGACGTCTTGATTAATTAAACCAAAAATCTTCTCTCAGTTCAAGAGCCCAACGAGAACCCTTAATTACATAATCAAAAATTATGTCAGGAAAGAGCATAATGAAAATCTAATTATGCACTTTTTAGTACGTGATTAGTTTTAAGTAGGTGGGTATGATTGAGGAAGAGCAAAAGAGGAGAAATATGATAAAAGTGGTGAATCAGACAGTGGAAAGAAAAGAGGTATCAGAGGAGTGAGTAATAACAAATACAGCCTCCTCCCAGTGTGTCTTCTGAAATTGGATGTTTTGACTTGACTACAGAATGTATGAAATAACACAGGCTTGTTCCTCAATTATATGCATTAGGATTTGACACAAAGCTCACTAAAGTCTATGGAAAGGAAACAAGCTGCATTTCCAATTAATTAGTGAGTTCAGTATGTTCAAAAAGTTTTGTCCATCTCACCTGACCTCACAATGGCCACAACTGTGCTGTCCCTCTGTGAAATGAGGCTGTGGTGGAACATTTTACAAAACCTTATGTGCAGGTCCCATGATACAGTTTATAGTATCTCCTTCTTTATTCTCCAATCCCAAACCATTTTTGTCACAAAGTTGTGTTAACCCCCAGTTTTCTCTAGGATATTGGAGTTATGGGGAGGCCGAGGAAAAGCACAAACCTCAGGCACTGCTGTCTCATTGCACTCCCAACTGGCCTGAACAACACCACAGGTAAAATCGGAGTTGCCAACTGGAAACTGGTGTGACATTATGGGGCCCCTTTGAGTGGGTTCTGTAAGTCCAAGTCCAGAACCACAAATTCCCAAACTCCTGTTTTGCACATACTGACAGTGCTCTTGGGCTGTCACTTCAGCTGTCTGTATCCATTTCCCTGCTTTCAAATGGACATAATACTTACCTTTTTCTGCCACACACCCTGTGTCTAATTAAGTGCTTTCAGAGTTTTACTGTATGTACTGTATTATCCTCTAATCACAGAGAATTCCACCCAACCTTGCCTAGCAATTCTCTTTCTTTGTTCTCCATGCTCACTCTAAGCTTCTCTCTATTTGTTCCAAGTCACTTTGCAGTCAAGTTACCTGAACATTTTTATCTTAAACTTATTTTTAGGCTGATGTTAAAAAGGGAAATGCAAATGCTCCACTGGCAGTCTAGGTTCCCAGAGAGAGAGAACTTAAGAAATTATTTCTGCAAAGCTTACTGCAAACTACCTCCATATTATCTTGCTTGAAGATAAATCATTGGTAGAAGTCAAAGGGATTAATTCTTAGCTAGAATAAATCAGCACTGGCTCTGGTGAAATCAGTTAGCTGCAATGAATTATACAGGGGCAGGTGGAAGGTGATTCATGTCCACTTCCTACAGACCAGACTCTGATTCTAATTCTGCAGATAGAAATCTCTGTCAACTACAATATTTTGACTGAAGTTTTTAGAATTACTCTGCATATCTACAGATGCAATGTGGGGGGTTAAATTAGCTGCTGCCTTTCAATAAGCAGGTGCTGCAGCCAGGGTTTATTCTCTGCTCAGCAGCAGCATCTCAGACCCTCTGTGGGAGCAGCACACTGACCATCAGTGTACTCTGAGCAGGTCCCTGGCACACAAACATCTTTAATGTCTCGCACAAACCCATTATGTTGTCTCTCAAAGGATACAGTAGAGCTGCTATAGGTACAGGGAAGAGCAATAAAGATGGTCAGCCATGTAAAATGGCTTCAATATGAGGAGAGTCTGTGTTTTAACTTGTGTGGAGAGCACTGAGAGGAAATGAGCTAAAGGTCTGCAAAGTCTTTAAATGGTGGTACAGCCATTTAGAGAGGGACAGTGACTAAGCTCTATTTTTTGCAATAATAAAGTTAAGGTGCAACCAAGGAAGTTATGAGGTCTGAAGCAAAGGAAATTTTTTAGCGCAGTAATACATCATTAAATGTGGAACAACTTGCTAAAGGATCTTGGAAAAACCTGTTTGAGACCCACCTTCACCAAGAGATCCAGATCCCTGGTACACTCACACAGAGAGAGGAACCTGCAAGTCAGTGACCCTTTTAACCCACCAGAAAGAAGATGCACACAGACCCAGGGGAGATCAATACAGGAGGGGGAAGTTCAGATACCTGGGCTCTTTGATGCACACTCTACCCAGCACTTCTGATTGTCCATGTGCTTTTCACCACACTGAGCTTCAATAAACTGTGAAATTGTGGTGTGCTAAATTCCACTGAAAAGCTGCATAAACATTTTCATAAATCAAAGCATGTGAGGCTGGAATTTATTTAGCACCACAAAAATAAATAAATGTATGGAATTGGTTGACATCAATCATACATGCAATGTGTGCACAGGAAAAGGGTCATGCAGAATGTGTAATGCACTCTCACATCTGCCTTTGTCATCAAGTCACTTTGAAACTATGCTTGAGTGGCAATATTCTGATAAGCCAGAAATAGGGATTTGATTTTAAATTTCCTATAGTTAACAGAAAAAAACATCTGTTAACTTGGCAAAGTTCAGAACACTACACTTTGGGAAGCCTGGTGAGCAGACAGTGCTTTCAGAAAGGAATAACGGTGGTTAAAGAAGAAAAAGAAGTGAGGAAAAGGCTGGTGGGATCTATCAGATCAGTGAGTTCAGGTCTAAAGGGCATAGCAGTATAAAACAACGAACTCTACAATCACTCTGGATTTCTGAATCTTATTGTACAGCAAATAGAGTCCCTATCACATCTCACGCAGCTTTCTGGGGGATTTTCTACAGCCTTCAGCAGGCCAAGAGTAAACAGTATTTTCTCCTACAAGAGTGAATACAGACAGTATGCAGACAAACATGAAATGGATGATTATTTTCTTCAGTGGTGTGATACCATGTGGAGACCTTGCCACCTTGGTGCTACTGTGGCAGACAATGTAAAAATGTAACAGCTGCAAAGAACTTACAAGCGCCTGTAAATTAATTACATCTTCACGAAAAACCTTGAATTCATGGTAATTGATATGTCAACCTCCTGATAATTGACTCCCCGACTGTTTTACGAAGTAGCAGCATTTTTTGTTTGCTTTTGAAGTGCTCACTTGAAAAAAACCATTCTGGCAGTAAAATTCTCTTCAAAACTGAACAGTAGTTGTAAACTACTTCCTTTTAAAAAACATAAGAAATTTAAAAACAAGCAAAAAGAAAGCAAGCTAGAAGGAACATATTTTCAGTTAGAGTTTCAGTCAGCTAACACACAGTAGCCCTTTAATAATAAAAGAGCTTGCTGGATAATTACAGGGTTTTTTTCTTTAAAATGAAAAGCCATGCTAGCAACTAATAAAATATCCATATTAAAGTAAGGATTATGTGTATGTCTGAGATAATTTGGACTTTACCAAAATGAATTTTCCTACACCTAGAAGAAAACCATTTCTAAAAAAAAGAGTGAAAAACCTCCCTTTTAATTTTAACGCAAACGTTTTTCATTAACATTTTAATCTTTCCAGTCAAAAGTAACATCATTTTTAAAATCCTTACACAGAAATGCTTCCAATACTGCCCCCAAAGCTAGAGAGGTGTTTTGAAGCAATGTATCTCGCACATCACGTCTACAAAAGGCACTCACCCCGCAGCAATGAAATAATTGTAAGACTTTTGAGGCAAACGCTGGAGACAGAGTTAACAAATTAACAGCTTTCAGACTAACAACTTTCTCATTCAGCCACAGGGTGGGGGCGTAGCTTTGGGGATGCAGATTTCTCCTAACAGAGTGTATTGTTATTTAATCAGGATCGTTTATAAGACAGTCTTGCCTCTTCCCCAAACACAAGAAAACCATTTGATGATTTTTAAAAGCACATCAGCTGGAGACACAATGAGCAAATAAATGAAAATGGTGTAGTGACTTTCAGAAGAAAACAAAGGTTGAACGTAAACAACCTGAAAGAAAAGCAGTCAGTTTAGAGCCTAATCTGACCTCCTGGAGACTGTTCACTGGCCGTGCTCTCCCAGCGCCCATCGTGCTCCTCCGAACCCAGTTACCCGGGCCATTCCCTGCCCCTCGGTGCTTCGCCCTCGGACCCCCGACATTTAGGGAGTTAAAACCTTTCCCATTTGGAGCAGTCGTGTTTTCAGACCTACTCAGAGCGAAGGGAAACTTTCTGACTGGCGAGGGTGCAGACAGTGCTACCACAGCACATCACGAGAGCCGTGTTTATGAAAGTGCATGTGTACACCTTGACCCAAGACTACCTCACTAGGAGACGTGGGGAGGTAAAATATCATTTGTCACTTGATAAAGACAATCTCCATACCTAGGGCTGAAAGCATCAGAGATATTCTCTTTACACTGCAGACCTTCAGCCTGCTGCAACTGTATCTTGATCCAAGAGCTGTTTTTTCATTCCATGTAATGTGATATCCATGAAGCCCTGAGATAACAACTGGGTATGTTAGACTGCCATCATTTACTCCTGACTAGAAAACTTAGTAACTATAATAAAGATCAGTGAAGACAGAGAGAAAGTCACTGTTGAGGTAAGAAACTAAGAGGTATTTTGTTTTAGCCTGGGGAGGATGATTCATCACACTATTTGTGTTAGTTTTTGAGGTAATATGTCCAATAAGTGTCTCTATCCCTAAGCCACTTAAAAGTTCACATTATTAACGTTTTTAAAATTTCTTCTTGAAACTTTTTTCCTTAATTAAAAATAAATAAATATGTATTTGTAGTTTGACAAAAGCCTTGCAGTGTTCTTTTGGTGAATTGAACAGATCTGGGAGAATCTCCACTGGTATGAACCAAGTTAGCTTTTTGGGAGTTGAGGGAACAGTGCTGATTTGCAGCCCTGTCTGTTTTTGTGTGTGGTTTGCCCCACTCATTCCCACCCTTATGCCTTGCACTCACTTAGCACAAACACAACCAACTTAAACCCCAAGTATTTTGGATTCACAGCAATGAAACACATTTGTTGTGTTTATTCTCAGTTGTCACGGAAGACTGCAATACCTTATTTCTGCAGATATTTCTGCAGATTTGTGTCCACTGTGTAGACACCGTGTGACACTGCATGAGGTGATTGTGTGAGCACCCTCAGCGCCGAGCAGGGGTGGGGTGTTGGGCTGGGGGCAGCTCCCTGTTCGAGCACAGTTGTAGTGTGTTCATGGCCCTGTGCTGAGTTAGCGAGGGTTGGGTGTGCTGTGTGACTGCCCTGTGCGTGTGAGGGTGTACAAGAACAGGTGTGTGAAGTGCAGGGTGCTGGGGAGGCGTGTGGGGTATGTGTGAGTGTGGGTGTGAGGTGTGGGTGTGAGGTGTGGGTGTGAGGTGTGGGTGTGGGTCTGCAGTTTGTGCAGGGTACGCGTGTGTGTGAGGTGTGTGTGTGGTGTGAGCTGTGTGGGGGTCTCCAGTGCAAGGGGGCAAGGGGTGTGTGCGGAATGAGAGAGAGCAGGTGCAAGGTGCTGTGAGGGGGGTGTGTGGTGTGAGGGGCCGTGCAGGGCGAGTGAAGGAGTGCAGGGTGTGAGATGTATATATATGTATGTATGTATGTGTGTGTGTGTGTGTGAGTGTGAGAGACGAGCTGTGCGGGGTGAGGGCTACGAGGGTGTGCGG
>VYXB01007428.1:732324-964183 GCA_013397135.1 Pachyramphus minor | reverse complement strand
GCGGGGGCGGGGGCCGTGCGAGGGGCCGGCGCGGGGCCGGCGCAGCTGCGGCTCTGTCGCCGGCGGCGCGGAGCGTCCCGGACCCCGCGGGGACACGGGCGGCCCCAGCAGCGGCTCTGCTCTCGGGGTGCCTCGTCCCTTCGGCTGGAGGTGTTCAGGAGCTGCTTTCACACCCACGTGGAAACTCTATCCGTGTTGCCGGTTGTTTGTAAATAAATGTTATATGTGTTTTTGTTTAACGGTAAACATAAATATGCGATTGGGCCGTGTGTGCCTGTGCATGTGGAGACAATTATACCCGCCTCTGAAATTATCCATGGGCTAGTTCAGAAGGAAAACTCCATCTGGATATTTCCTTTTTCCCATATAGGCTCTCGATGTGGAATTCATCAGCACACCACCACACTCTTGCAAATTACTAGAAAAGCTTGCAGTAAAAGTCACTAGATAACAGAAATGCCATTTAAAAAAAAAAGAATAAACTATTTGATCACACAGAGATCAAGAATCAAAGCAAGGGAAGTCTCTGCAGAGATTGCTACAAGATTGGTCAGGGCAGAAATTCTTTCTGGTGTTTTCCTGGATAAGTACTAAACTCTGGTTTCATCTAACTGGTCTTAGACTCTTGGGTCCTTTTTGACCTGTCCTTCTGGCAAGGTTTTTGTTTCGTTTTTTGTTTGTTTGTTTTAAAATCAGTTTGTCTTCAGTGTTTTCAGATTCACCCAAGTGGCAAGCTGTCTAGCATAAAAGATAAAGGAAAGGGATGTGGTTGCTTTATGAACTAGTCTCTGCTTGAATCCTCCTTTTCTCTCTCCAGTAGTTGAACTCAAAGCCTTTAATTTGAGAAAACTTCCAGCTGAAGTACCAGTTAGCTTCATTTAGAATTGTGGTTCTGTCTCAGTGTGAGAAGCTTTTTTTAAAAAAGCTGCAGGTTGCAGAAGTGCCCCACCCTACAGACAAAATAAACCCAAAATCCCTCAGAAAACTCCTCTGTCCTAAGTACTGAATTTGAGACTTTATCAGCTGCAGGCTAGAATGTAGATTCAAGCTACATATACCTTTAGCTTCAGTTCTTAGAGCTAAATGTGTTCACAGTGTTAACTAATGGGATTTTCATATATTAAACACCCCCAAAAAGGTAACTTATTTATTTACATTCATTAACTTGGCAGTTTTCATGAGAGCAGTAGGCAGTAATATGCCCTGGCTCATGGCAGGAGGAGATCCTGGCAGAGCACACTGGGCTGTGGTCTCAGGCTGGCACTGCAGGCAGTCAGAGCCCTCCTGAGGCACTTTGTTACTAGGTGTAGAGTGGCTGTAGTGTTATGTTGGGGGTTGGTTCTGGTAGTGCAGCTTTACCCCCCCTGTGGAGTTTGTGTTTTGGTAATTATGTTTGAATAAAGCACTGGGGGATAGGATCTTTCCTATCTCTGAGTCTTGGTTTAGAAAAGCATTCACACACAGGCTTAACTTTCTGCACATGTCAAATATTCATGTGCTGTCCTAAATAATGATAATTTCTTTAGTCATTGACCTACTCCTCATGAGCTGAATCTCTGTACAACTGCATTTGGGTAGTGAAATGGTGCTAGCCCTAAGGAAAGTAGAGTGAGGATCCTGCTGCACTGTGTGAGGCTGAGAAGAGCAGTAGTGGGGGAAAGTTTTTAAAATAAAATTTAGAGTGTGAAATATTTTCTGCATAAATTGCGTGGATAGCCATAACTTAATCCTTCTAACAAGGTAACCCAAGGGAAAGAACTCTGCCCTGCCTCCCACCATGGGCAGCTGACCTGGCATGCAAGGATAACATCATTCACATAATCACTGGCATTATAGGCAGTTGTAGTCCCAAAGTTTTGCCTTATGACAACTGAATGTACACTAATGAAAGTACTGCTGCAGCTGTGGGACCCTGTATTCTCAGCCCTGTGTGGACCTCACAAATGAAGGCACTTTTACTCCATTAGGTGGTTCTCCTGAGTGCACTGGTGTTGCTGCTGAGGAACCACAGCTCCTGCCCCACGGTCTCCTGCTCCCCAGCTCATGTTCTGTGTGAGCAGCACTTACCCAGTCCAAAATAAACGTACACTTGGGTAATGCCCCAGGTTAACACTCCAGCGTGGCTGGGCAAGGTTGGTTGTTTTCTTCATAGTGTCAGTTGTACTGTGGTTTATACTCCATATGATCCAGAAGTAATTTTGGCTGCAGTGAAAGAGTGCAGTTCTGTGCAGGACAGGTGCAGTGCCCAGATCTTCTGGAAACTTGTTCCTGTCAAACATGAGCTGAGGGGGTATGCAGGGGGCAGGTTCCTTTGCTTAAGAAACTTCAATAGCTTGGATTAAATAAAGAAAGGCTGAATCTCATCTTTCTATCATCAGAATGAGTTTTCCCCACGAAGGCTGAGACAGTTGTGCTTTAGAAAAAGATTATGTGAGGGAATCTGTTCTTTGTTAAATATTTGCTGTTGAAGCCCTAGTCCTCATTAAGTATTCTCAATAAACAATGTTTAAAAAGCAAACAACTAAATTCTATGGGTTTATTCAGAGCACTGAGGGTGCTTGCTGGCAGCAGCTTCCTGTGTTCCCTGGTAATGTAAAAGAATCTCTTAAGTATCTAATACTATGCATTTGCAAATAAATCAAAGTAACTTCAGTTTATTAATAGTGGTTTAATCCTTTTTAGAAGATTCATATGTGATGATGTTTAAGGAAAGGTTTCATTTTTCTTTTCTTTTTTCTATGCTTAGAAACCTTTTCCCACTAAGATGCAGGGGAAAGTAGATTTGCTATAACCATAAGGATCCAAGCCTTATTTGCTTTGCCTAAAAGATTGTGGTCCATATTTAGCTTCCATAAATCCCATAAATAAAGTGGGTATTATTAAATTTATAAAACATTGAGATCTCCTCCTTTATAACAATAAAAATTGTTAGTCACTATTAAGAACACTTTGCTATGAGTTGTGTATTCATTTAATGAAAATGCTACAGATGTTTACCTATTTAGATAAAATTTAGTCTCTAGAATCTGTTATATTTCACACCTAAATTAATTTTCAGACATGGAGTTATATCTGCAAATTTAACTTAAATGCCCCATCATTTTTCACCGTGTATGTGATTTGTAACAATTTTATTTCATTTAATTTTGGAGATGAGGAGGTATTCCTAGTCAGTTTTGCTCCTCTTTAGTTTCTGGTATTCCTGTTGATATTTGTATTGTATGTATATAAACATATGTGTGTATACATATATATTATAGTATAATGTATCAGAACCATAGAGAGAATGAAACCCAGTAGCTTTTCTGTGGTTTGTTCCATATCTTATGTGGTGAGATGATCAATTCCGATGAATAGAGTCTGGATTTTATATTAAATGGTAATATAATACAGCTATGACACTATATGCATATCATGATGTCAGTGGTCTTAATTTTCCTCGATTAAGCCTCAAAATGAGAGGCTGAGAGGGGAAATTTTTTTTCTACCAGCTCACAGCTGATGACCTGAAGTTACTGATTTGGTTATTCACTGGAATATTCATATGCTGTGTTGGGTCTTGTCTTACGTAGATATGGTATTGGAAAATATGGAATCCTCCTTGAAGAAATGCAGTGTAAATCAGGAGTATTAATAGACAATGCTGCAGTTATGCAGCTGTTTTACTGCCTTTAGCTCTGTAATCAGCCTTTATTGGTAAACTTTTTAAGCAACAGGGAGAGCTGCTAAGATCATTAAAGACCTACTGACCAAATGAGAATCAAAGTAGAAGATTGTCAGAACCTAATGGGACTTTACTGAAAGTTTCTGCAGCAAGATAAACTTCAAAGAGATAAAGGCAGATAATTCTGTTGTAAGTCTCTGGTGGGATCATAAACCCATAAGGATTTTCCGGCTCCAGACGTCAGGATTCAATTAATCCTTTGGCCTCTTTTAACTCTGCAACCTATGCAGAAATATTTACATTGTCTATGTGATCTCAAATATTTCTTTTCTGTGTGACAGAATCAGACCAGGTGATAATTTAGTTAGGGTGACCGGTGGGGTAAATGGCAGCTTCTGTCTGGTGGCACCAGGACTGTGGGCTGGCTGAGGTGCAGCCCTCGGGCTTGGCCAGTGTCTGGGTAACTGTTCTGGCCTGTGCTGGCAGTTGGTGTGGAGAAGTCACACACAGTTTGTTGAGAAAAGAAAGGCTGTGGTTTGTTTGAGTGCTGCGTGGTCATTCCTGAGAATCCCAGTCCAGTGTGTGACACTAATAGTGCAGTAATTAAAGACCAGCTCTCAAGGAAGGAGGTACAGGAGCCCTGAGCAATTTCAGAAATGCTCATTGACCATCCTTCTAAAAATAGGTTGAATAGTGGGTACACAACAGTTAGCTGTCAGTTTTTTAAAGGTTTGTTTTACCAGTTTGGAGGTCTAATCATGTGAATTACACGTGGAAGTGTAGGAGCAGTAATTATCCAATACACTGGATTGCAGAGGTAGGTATTTTGTTGCATCACTTTTTTTTTTTTTTGCCATCCTTTAATTTCACTGCTCTAACCTGCACATGCAGCTCCCACAACCTAGATAATTGCAAATATGTAAAGCCAAGTTGTTCTCTACATTGTATATAAATATGTCTCTTTCATCTTTCCAAAGACAAACCACCAGCTTGTAAATTTTAATGTTGGAATGACAGACTGTACTTTTAGTTTGAGCAATTTAGTTTGTTCTGTGCAGGCATGAAAACAGTATGAAAGTTGAATTGTTCTTACCAGATAGGTATCAAGTTGGATAAGTAGTTGTACCAGTACTATTTTTAGGTGTTAATACGATGCCATTCTTTATTTTTATATGAAGACTAGAAGTCTTTTTCAGTCCTATCAATTGTATAACTATGTTAGGTAAGATGTGCTATCAGATACATTAACCCACATCCTACAGACTCAAAATATTTATGTTTTGCTCCCTTTCCTTTCTTGCTTTATGGTTGTAATTGATCTAGTATCTCTGGATTTTGCACTCCACCCATCTTGAAACATGATAAGCATCACGGGCTTGGCTGTTTTGTTTTTTTTTTTTTTTAATTTCATATTTCACAATGCTGTGTGCATCCAAGATGGGGCTCTGGTGCTCAGATAGAGTAGCACACAGACCATTTGTCTCAGCTGTGGGGTGTGGTTTCCTGTCCTACCCTGTTCTCTGCCTGCTCACCCCCAGCAGATACAGATAAATGCTGATTCTGGAAGGTGAACCATATGGTTTGGGTAATGTTGCTCCTTTATTATGAGACAGCTAAAAGCAGCTGGGGAGAGGAAGGAGGTGGAAAAGGAAATTGTTTGGAGGTGATCTGAATTAGTTTTGCTGTTCTGTTATTTTGGGTCAGTTGGTCACCTATAGCTGGTTGCTAGGACTGCAAATGTTCAAGATTTTCTTCTGTTTAGTCTTAATATCGTGGGACATTTTTCTTAAAAGCCTGGCTCCTGACGTATGTAAATTGAGGAAGATCACAGCTTTCATTTTAAATGTCATGTTCGTAGCCCTTCTGGTTGTAAAGCACAGATAGAAGATAGAACAGTAGCCTACAAAAAACACTCTTGAGTTTTTAGGGGCTTTTGTTATGACTCTTGCATATTTGGGGTTGGCAATTCTGCTGGTAGAGTTTTCTATTCAGACTTAAGTATAGTGCAAATTCCGCCGCTAAAGGCTGTAATGCAAATAGGTTAAAAGGTTCTTTTGCCCTGGATACAAAGAGAACGTGAAGAAAACAGTCTGGATGTAAAAGGTGAAGAATAGCTGAAAAACAGAAAAGCAAAACAAAGCAAAGAGAAAGCTCTGAAAATATTTACTTGTCTAAGCCCGTGGTCTGGACAGCCCAGATTACAGCCACAGGTCTCAGAGCAGGGCTGGAGGACACAGGATTCCCAGGTTCTCTCTGCTCTGACATGTATGTCTGAGCTTAGTGTGTCCCTTGGAAAATTGCGTGCCCAGCCCACGTCTTTGGCAGCGAGGCTTTACAAGTCACAGTTACGTCGGAGTACAGGAGGTTTTGTGTAAGAATTAAGGTGTTTAGTTCTTTTTGCACTCTCGCAGAATTTCCACGATGAGAAAATGTTAAAAAATCCCCCATGTAGTTGCACCAGTTTCCTGCCACACAAACTAAAACTCCTTTCTCTTCGCTTCCCTTAGCTCGTTCAGCTTGGTGTGTATCTGACCCTTGTTCCCCCTTATCTCAGACCTACTTTGGCCTCCTTACCTCCTTCAGAATGAGGTGTTAGACCTGGTTCTGGCTCTGCATCGCTCCCTCCTCTTGGTTGCAGAGCTCTCATCAATCAGCCCCTTTGCCTTTTGTCCCTCCCTCTCGCTCCAGGGATGCCAGTTGTTGTCTGAACATGTGCCATGATCTCTGGGGGAGGAGGGAGAGCTTGGCTGCCCTGGGCTTTCCCAGCGCCGCGCTGGTGCCTCTGCAACAAAACTCCCTTGCGATAGCAGTCTGGGAGCTGAGGGAGTGAGGGGAAGGGAGGGACAGACACCCTGGACTCCAGTAGGAAGGGCAGAGGGATCAAAAAGTGAACCCAGCATCACAGAGAGCAGAAGTTATTTGAGCTGAAGGCATGTTTGATTTTACAATGTTTGTGGCTGATCTTTGCAAGAAGCAGATTTTATACCATTACAGGAGCTTGTTTGTCCTAGGAAGGGAAAAAGTTTGAAAGCTTTGCTAATTTTCTACTTCCCAGGTGCCAGTGTTTCTGCCCTAGGCAGGAGTACTGATTTGCAGGGGTGGGAAATGTAAAATTGAAGAACTGCATCGTATCATAGAATCGAGAGAAATTGTCTTGGAGAGGATCTTGACAAACCATCCCATCGTGTTCTGATATGAAAGGAACTTAATTTCTGATGGTTTATCCCGGTGTTTAGATGTTGTTATTAATAGAAATGTTGTCTTAATACCTAAATGTCTAATATTTTTTGCACTGAGCACATAGGTCATCTTTTCTCTTTGCATCAAACCCTTAAATATTTCATGGATGTTTCCCAGTTCATTCAGATTAGATTAAATTGTCAAATTGTTTAACTTTCTCAAAAACTATTTAATTGTACATCTGATAATTCCTGTTATCTGGGTTCTCTAATCTATTTATTTCCTGAACTCTAGTGCCCAAAACGCCAGAGCCTTAAGGAAGGTTTGTCTGAGTTTGTACCTGCATTTGAAGACAACTCCTTGCTCATATCAGGGACTGTGACTAGGTGCTGGCATCCAGCATTTATGGGAGAAGTTGAATGTTTAGGCTTCTGGGGGGTGCCCTGAAGTGCAACACAGAACCCTCCTCAAGGGACTGATGAGTTTGCAGGCCAGCTTTCCTGTGTTCAGACCCTGGCAGTCCCAGAGGCATCCCACACTGAGAGGGTGTCTAAAGCTTGAAAAAGCAGGATCTCCCAAGCGCAGTGTCTGCCTTCAGGCACCCAGATGAGTCTGTGACAGATGAAGCTTTCAAAAAATTACTTATTTCTGTTGCCTGCCTGTTGTTTGTTTCAGGCACTTGCAAGAAAATATAAGGGATTATGTGTGAATTTCCCTCTTTTTTCCAGCTGTAGAATCCCTTTTCTGTTTTGGTCTCCTCAAATGGATTTGCAGCCTGCAATGGTAAAGGCCTTGCACAGTTGTAGAGTGGTTTAGGATATAAATGTATGGGTTTGACTTTGGTGCTTGAAGTCCCTGTGCAAATGGCAGTCTGTTCTGGTCACCAGCAGAGAGTACTGCTGGCCCCAGCCCCTCAGGGGCAAAGGCTCCCATCATTTTTTGTGCATGAAAATGGGACCTTTACGACAAAGTTTTGCAGAAGCCTTATAGGAGCTCTGATATCTTGTTGGGCCAGGCCTTTACTGTGGCAAAGGCTTTCAAATCTCCTACACTTCATCTCCTTTTTGGAGATTCTCTTGAAGTTAGGAAAGAGAAGTACATTCTATGGACTTGTCTAGTTTGTGAAGGTTTTTTTAATTTGCTAATAGCAATGGCCATGGTTACAGACACCTGTTTTGTGGATAAAATCTTTGAAATTGCCCTGAGTGGTTGCATCTCCCAGTTTCTCTGGCTACATGGCAAGGTTTCTTTCAGCCAGGCCCTTTTATTTTGTGGTTTAGATGACATGAAAACACTTGTAGTTTCCTGATGCCTCTGCATATTACCATTGTGTTTGTATTGTGGTGGGATACTTAGTCTACATTTACACAACAGTGTTTCATTAAATGCTCTCAATTGAGAGATGATCCCTTGGCTAAGTGCACTCAGAGGTGGTGCTGTCTCAGAGTGCATGAAGGCTGGTTGAATTAAGGATGTAAAAATTACACTGTACCTTAAGATGACTGCTACTTCTTCCTCTTTTAGGGTGGCATTCAGTCCCTGCCCCCCTTTTTGTCTGCCTTTATGTCTCAATATTTTGTTTTCCGTTTTCAACTCAGGTTGAAGTAACCAACCCTGTCTCTTTGAAGGATGGGCTGGAAGCATCACTATCTTATCATGTTTCTTATCAGTTTTGAAGAGTTCCCATTTAGGAGTGGGAATGACAGCAGCATTCTCAGCCTTTAACAGCTAGAGGCAAGGAAAGATTTGAAATAAGCAACAATGTCGTTTCTCAATCGGCTACAGAGACTTCCTTGTGGAGCGATGCAATTCATGCAAAGCCATCTTGTCCAGACTGAATGCTACCTTTGACTGCTTTTCCCTGCTGGATCACAAACTGGGGGGATTGGACTGGGGATTGCACCAACAGCAGGCATAAAACTTGACCAAGTCCTGGATGTAAATATTACTGCAGATGAAGATTCCTGCTTAATTGCTTGGTCAGGTGTGATTAAAGCTTTAATGTGCAGACAGAGAGGACTGCAGTGGATCTATGCTGGGAGAGAACCTCAGGGTGGTTGTCTGGTTAAAAGGTCTGACTTCTGCATATACACTCTCCTTCACCCTTCTGTAGATGCCACTCATCTGAAGAGGCCTTGGCTCCCTTTGAACTGCAGATCTCAAGAGTAGAGTAAGAGAAAACAGCTCTGTGGTAATGAGCTAATGAGCCCTCCCTCTTAGCAGAGTAACTCGCTGCTTACACAGCTGAGTGCCATATGTCAGACATGAGACACTGGTTGCCCAAAGCTGGATGTTGCTCTGAGAGGCTCCTTTGAACCTGAGGCCCTAAAGGCAGGTATTGACCATTCTGGCATTGTGAGGGTTGTGTATGAACGGCTGCCTGCCCTTCCACCCACTGCTGTCAGCACAGGAACTTGTCACAGGCTGGCTGGCAGTGTCACTCCTGCATATGAATATGTCTTTGAGTTCCAGAGAAGGCAATAGATTTCTAAACCCTGATTATTTAAAGGTTAGGGTAGTAACTGAGATGATGGGACTGCAGAACTGAGTTAAGGAATCTTTAGGTTCATGTAAGGATATTGGGTTGTTCTCACTGCTATTGCCATTGCTGTAATTATTTCATAATCAGCCATACAAATAATAACCTTGCTGCAACTTCTCTGATATCTTATGACTCATGGAGTAAATTTGCTGACCGTTCTTAACCTGACTTTCATTTTGTACTTCTGATTTTGTTTGTGGTCAGTTCTTGTGCCAGCAGGTTAATTTGTTGGTTCCCAAATGACATCTTTATGTAAGAGGAAGGCACTTTTTTTAACAAGCACTGTTGTTTAGGCATTAAAAATCTTTTAGATTAGCCACAATTTATTTGGCCCAGTAATACACTTCCAGTTAAAAAATAAAGGGAATAAACAATCTAATATGCAGGGTGCTGATTATATATTCCGTGTGGATTTACCAGTTGTTAAGTTTCCACTATCTGAGTGATAGGACCAACATTTCCAGGGCTCCCACTTCAAGCATATATTAGGAACTGTTTGGTTCCGTGTTTTGGGTGTGTGCTCAGTCCCTGAGTTTGACTTGCACAGACCAGGCTGCTGGTTCAGTTGTGAACCAGTGCCAGTGACACCAAACCCACATCCTTTCTGCTGAGGTGTCTTGAATAAGCAAATGTTGATCCCTGAAAGTCACTGCTCACCCCTTCCCTGAGAGCACCACTCCTAAAGAGGGAGGCTGGCACAGCCCTTTGCACTGGTGACCCCCCAAGGAGTGATGCTTATCTTTGGGATCTGAGCAATTTATTAAGAAACAGCTTTAAACCCATGAGACTCATTTTACTGGATGGCTGTCAGACTTTAACTACCTTTGTACATGACAAAATGGGTTTGGGTTTAAAAAAATCCTAACAACACCATCCACATCCTTTTACACCTTTTTTTATCTGCAGTGAATCACAACAGTGATAACACTNTTAAAAAAATCCTAACAACACCATCCACATCCTTTTACACCTTTTTTTATCTGCAGTGAATCACAACAGTGATAACTTGTCCTGAAAGTTTTGCCTGCTCATGCTTCTGGCATGGTTTGGGTAATTGGGATACACAAGGGAAATACTTGTCAGGAAAGAGGGGAAAACATAAAGTTTGCATTCAGGGGGTTATTTTGGAGGCTAAGGAAGCTGACATGAGAGGATTTCCCTGGTACTCAAAATGTGTGTCACTGGTGGAGGGCCCTGCTTTGGGGACAGACTGTTGATAAGAACTCAGTAAAATGCAAATTCTTATCTCAGAGAGGTGGGTGGATTTTAGCTACACAGCAAAGTCTTGGTCCCATGGGACTTTCTGTCTAATCTGGCTTTGAATGTGTCACCTCACAGGGAACCTTGGCTTGTTAACTTCATCACTAGGTGGCTGAAGAAGCCCCTTTCATTTCATGTGAAGGGGCAGCAACAGAAAGCTGTAAAACTTTTGACCTGGTAAAATATTTTGCACTCTGAAACCTGATTCTTAAACAGAGTCCAGGTTGTTTTGGGAAAAATGGGCAAGCCTAATGTAGGTGTACATGAGTAGGCTATTTAATAAGTAGGTCACAGAGGAAAAGGCATGGAGGGAAAAGTTTATCTGTGCTGTTAGAGCTGATCAGTGGTTACTGCTCTGTATTGTTAAGCAAGAGACTTAGGCTACAAATGTAGTAAACAAAATAGTGCCAGGCTTTATTCTCTGGCCCTGAGGCCAACTGGCATGATCTGGTCTTGTCTTGTAGCACTGAGCAATCTGAGTCTCAAAGTAGGGTGGATTCATTCAGACTGCCTGTTGGGAATGGTCCTTGGCCTGTCCTAACTGGCACTATGCCTGAGAATTGTTTGGGACAATGCTCGTAGGCCCAGGCCAAAGTGTGCCAGGAAACCTTTTACCAGAACTGCAAGGCTCAGGCCCACGTCGGGGCTCTTGGAGCTCTCCAGTGGGGGCATGGCCACAGCTCCCACCCCAGGCTGGGGGACATCTTGCTAAAACAGCCCTCTGGTGCAACAGAGCTGAGTCCCAGACCCAGGGTTAGTTTTTCTGGGAGGGTGGCTGATGTGGTTGTGTTTATTTCTGATGCTTTGTTGTTACGTGAAAGCTCTACGTGCCAGGCCAGAAGTGCTAGAAATACGTTTTGTGAGCCTTCCTTAGACTTTTGTCATTACTGACTGTTGTCATTACTTGAGGTCTTTTATTTTGTTTAATGTGCAGAGGAGACAGAAAAGAAATACAGTTTGAAAGGCTGGTGACTACTTCAGGACAGCATGAAAAGAAACTGGATGTTAATTACCTAATTCAGAGTATCATTACTGACAGTTGTGAGCTGAGATATCATAGACTGAAAGCACTTTGGTCCTTCATTTGAAGAGTGCTTACTCTTTTCTCTTTTATTTACTTCTCTTTTTTATTGAGGAAAATCGGAGGCTTCAGACAATAATCACTGGACATTTGCATATAATTTTTTTAGCTCATGTCCCTTTGGATGCTGGTGGTTCTGTGTTGTGTTATTGAAACTGTGCTCAGAAGTCAGCTCAGATGGGAAGCAGCTGTCTGTGATGAGAGCGTGTTGACAAGACACAGAATAAGGGAAGAACAGCAGAGGAAGTTTTCCAAGGAGAGCTGCAGAAGTGTGTTTGTTATGAGCATTGGTCTGTCAGAGGCATGATCCCTCAACAGGAGAAGGAGAGATACATATTGATTGAGGAGACACTTTCCACAGAGTTTGGCTCCTTTGTTGGCTCTTAAAACTTTACATGTGGGAAACTACTCCTGTTGCAAATACACGTTCCCTCCTCTGCATTGGCACCTGTATTCTGCTCACATGTGAGGAGAAAGAATGTGTCCTGAAAACTTGTCAGTAAATAAGTAATGATTTTCAGGCTGTCAGGACCAAAGATGATTTTTTTGGGAGGTATAGTGAAAAAAAGTGAGATTTACCAATTAAGTTATTAATAGAAGACAAAAGTACCACTGGAGTTTTAAACTTAGTCATTAAATGGTACAGGAGACAGCCTGTTCTAGCAGGTGCCTGTCACCTTGCAGGATCAGCACCTTCTGCATGTAGAATGTGAACATTGTGAACAGTGAGGTACATCTGGTGATTCCACTCTGATCTCTGTTTCCTTCCCTATTTAAAAACAGCTTAATATGCATCTTGTCATAAAACCAAGCCAGAAAGAGCAGCCAGGCTCTTGATGAGTTTTGTCTGTTATATTGTGCATGCAATGTGTCATAAGAGATCTTTTTGCTCAATACAGGTCAGTGCATCTTTCTTAAGCAGTTGCACAAGAAAAGCCACAATATTTGGAAAGTAAAGTATGAATCAAAATTTTTTACAGCACCCAAGGAGAGGAACTGAAATTTGCCAAGAGCAAGCAAGAATGAAATTGCAGTGGCAGCATTACCATGTCCAGGTGGAAGCAAGGCTGCATGACATCAGTTCTCTTTTCATGTGGTTCTGGGGGAGCTGCTGGGGCAGCGTGGTACCAAAACCAGCTTAAGCCAGTAGAAAGAAAAAGTTCAGGCTATTTCACTTAGAGAAGAAGAAAATTTTGCTTTGAGGTGCATTAATAATGAAGATACTGGTCTCTGTTTATGCAGCACTTTTTTGAGTGGATCGTCTCAAAACAGACACCCAGTATTTAGCAGGAGAAAGTGAGGTGCAGAAACCCAAAATGAGTTGTCCAAAAGTTGCAGGTACCAGAGCCTTGTGTCCATTCCCTACCTCTTTTAGAGAAAAAGCCAAGCAAAAGATGTCACATGAACTTACATGACTCTTTTGTTTGTTTAAAAGTGCAACAAAAATGTTAATTCTTTAATTCAGTCTTCTGGCAACCAGCTGCCACATCCTTGGCAGTTAGTGCTTGATGAATTGGTGGTCTTAGCTCAATTCCAGTGGGACTGTGAGGCATAACCAGAAGCAGAATTGACAGTCTCTGTGCACAGATAAAGAATCAATGGAAATGGGAGGCATTAACAGTTTTCTGTTCTGGGAATACCTTTGCTGGATGTAAGAGACTGTGCTGGGAGTTTTCCGGCCCAAGTCCTATGTGAACATAAGGTGTAGAAAGTAAGTCTTGGCCCTTCAGGAGTTGCCAGTCAGCCACCTTCCCGTTGCTCTCAGGGAGCAGTAAAACTGTAAACAAAGAAGTTATGTTGGGTCTCAGAATTACTCAGTGGCAGTTGTCTGAACAGTTGTGCTCATGCTAAAGTCTCAGCAAGTGCAAGTACAAACACTCGGACATCTGGTAGTTTCACACTTGCCTGTCTGTCTGTGTGGTAGCTGCTGAAACAAACCCTTCCCAACGCTGTGCAGAAGTACTTTCTGAGGCAGTGAGTGCAAGGCTGAGTTCTGCAATGAAGCACACATCGAGCACAAAGGGTATAAAATTAGAAGCGAAGTGAAAGTGTCAGTGGTTAGAATGTACTGCTGGTGCTGGCTCTGCATTCAATGGGAAAAGCCAGTCTGGCCAAGCAAAGCAAAACTATCGAAGGCCGAGCTGAATCCAAGGAGACATTTCAAAAAAGTTGTTAAAAAAGTCAGTGTATAGAACATTTCACTTGTGTGGCTTCTCTGCACTTGTTTTTTTGGTGAGGAGCTGGAACTTCAGAGATGTATATTCAGAATGGAAATTTCTTCCTCTGTAATTTTTTAGCTTCAAGGTTCAAACTTGAAGTTTGAAGACAAATTAAAGAAGTATGTGAATCCTGAAATTCACTGCACAAACCTGGCCTTAGGGACAGGAGGGTTTATTTTTGGTGTGTTTTGTACCTCTCTGCACACTTCTGATCTTCTAAGGCTTCACCTGCCTTCTTTTCATTAATTTTGAAGGTACATCTTCAGTCAACACCGTTGTTGGGTGTTGTCCTTAAAAAGTCTCCTTATTTTCACATAAAAAGATTTTTGTTCACCAGTTCTGAACCTTGGAGACCATGACTGCTTTGTTCAAACTATCACAGTGGTAAAATAAAAGCAGTAGCATAATACCTCTTTGCAAACCATGATCCTATTGAACCTTTTAAAGAAGAGATTGGTGAGATTTTGAGGGAGAGTGGGATCATAATTTCGGTATTTCCTGCCCGTGGCAAACAATTGGAAATGCCGGTGTATGTGATAGGCCATTACCCTGGATTTCATGTGGTATTTAATGTAATTATCTTAGAGTACAGTAGTGCAAACCAGAAGATATTTTCACCAATGCAGATTAAAGGCTGCAGTGGTTTGTTTAAATGCTGAAATATTGAGTTGTAGAGGGCAGTGTTTAAGCAACAGAAGCACATTCTGTGCAGTCTTGTCAGAGAGGTCTAACCTTCAGGAGAGGAAGGAACAGAAATTAGAGGCCAAAAATTGCTTCAGCTTTTTCGTCTATATCAGTTTGCAAATGGGGGGCACAGTCCTTAGTCCAAGTGCACAGTAATTAACAGTTTGTAGGTGACTGTGGAATGGCAGCTGGAGTGGCTGAAGATTAGGTATTTGCCTTGCATTTTAGAATCAAGAAATGTTAAATACAGATGATGTTTGAGTGACAATTTCAAAGAAGGAAGAGGAATGTGCTGCCTTAGTCTGCTTCTGTTTTCTAGGCTTATGTTATTTTCTTGTATTTGCTGTGTAAGCAAGTTTCAGCTGAGTTGGTGGAACTGGTTAGAAGGGTTGAGACTTTTGGATGAAGTAAAAACAGATTTCTAAGGCGTTCTTTTGGGTTTGTTGTTTTTGGTTTGTTTGTTTGTTTTGTATATGGAGAGTAATTTGGGCTTGAGTGTCCTTTTTTCCTCAAATGATAACACCAGATGTGGCACTAGTGACAGAAATCTCACCATCTTTTTAATTGCAGGGCTTCTTACTTAGAGATGTATTACCTGCCCATTCTATTGTGCATTTCAGTGGGATCTGGCTAAGTGAATAATTTCTATCTGCACTCATCTTATTATCCAAATCTTTTCTTTTTCTTAAAGAAAAGCCTCTCTTTCCCAGCAGTCAAGACACCAGGCAGTGACAGGAGCTAGTTCCAAATCCTCCTGTCCCTTGTGTCTAGGTAACATTCAGTTGTCAGTCTTGCCTGTTTTTCTGGGGCAACTCTGCTGCCTTTAGAAGCTTTTGGGTAGGATGCACAATGCCAGACACTCAGCATGATTTCCAGCACATACTTCTTCATGTGGGGCTCTGGGACGCTGTCAGGATTCTCCAAAAGGTTGACGTGCTTTGGAGTACCTGGAAGAAAAAGGTTTAGTGCTTCATGATAAGAGCCCTTCTGAAAAGGGGACTTTGTGCCTGATGAGGCAATCCTTTTATCATCCTTTGTCCTTGTTTGTGGAGTTATTCTGTTGGTAGGAGTGAGAGAGAAGGAAGAAAAAAGATGTACATCAAATTCAGATTTCAAATGTGGAGTGGTTCAGATGTGCAGTGAAATGCTGTAGCAAGTTTTCTCTCCACGTCTTTCTTCAATCAGCACCGAGATCTGAGTGAGTTGAACATGTTGTGCATACCAAAATTTCATACCCAGTGAAGAAGTTCTCATTGTTTTCAGTCAGAATATATTTCAGAGGAGAGATGGAGAGGAACCATGAAATTGTCATTCTTGTCAAGAAGATACAGGTGTGGGCAGGGGAGGGTTAGTATGGGACAGAGATATGAATGTTTTTAATCTCGGATGGCATCAATTTAGGAAAGTTTCCTTGGGTCCAGAACTTGAGGAAAATAATTGTGTGAAGGTCTCCTGATTCAGAAATAAGGGAGAATCCTGAAAAGTTGTTAATTTAATCTTCACAGCTATGTGACAGATGTTTTTGTTATTTTTGGTGTTATTTGCACAAAGCTGCCTTTTTTGAGGATTCACCTGCTCTTACTCTTCATTTGCCAGCTTTGATTGGAGCTGCCTCTGTAGCACTTATAGCATGAAATAACTATTTTCAAAGTGACTAGTGCTTATTTTAACCTTCAAGGGGATAAACAGAAAGCTATGAACTCTTGGGAAATAAAATTTCTTTTCCCTTCATGTGAAGTTTTTCAGTCATTTTGCTTATAAAAGAATTATATACCCAAAGATTTAAAGAAGATTGCAAGAGAACAGATCAGAAAAATTTTGTAAAAACTTAACTTTGCAGGCAGTATTACAAATGCAGGAGTGCTAATATTTCTGTAACATCTCTGAAATTGGATTTCTTTGCAGAGCTGGATAAATACACAACAGGAGAGGAAAGGGATTCCATTAGGTTTGTTCCTGCACACTCAGCAGAGGGGTCTGCACCCTGCCTGCTGCCCAGGAAGAGAAGGAATGAGGCCTGGCTATGATACTTGCGCAGTCTTACCTAAAAATCTTGTTTGGCAGTAAATTGCTTCTAGTTTCTATGTGTTTTTACATTTTTGGTTTCTAAAACTCATGCCAGGATAGTTCCTCCTGCACCACATATATAGATATATGCTTTTCCCATTTATTAATGGGAGGTACCTTCTAGACTGCAGTACAATTATGGGGTTCTTGTTTTTTTTATGGTGTATTCTTGGCTCTTACTGATTTAAGTGGAGTCTTGATGAGTTTACATAGCAGTCATAACTCTAAACTCATAAGCTATTGATGTGTGGTACAACTGCTAAAGCATGCATGAGCTGGAAATCTTGGCAGAATCTGAAGTGAGTTATGGAGGGTATTCTTGCATAAAGAGTGTGGTGCTAAATATTAGATGAATGTGCTCCTCCTCAGCAGCTCATATCTGCTTTCCAGGTTTCGAATTCTCCAGGTGCAGTGGTTGTTTCTTCAGCAAAACAAATCAAAATAAACCAAAAAAATCTGCTATTTTTTTTCATCTATCACCATGCAAACCTTTCATTAAATAAAATGCTGGGGAGATATAGATTCACTTCAGTGGTGGGAACACAGTAGAAACTTCAATCCCCGCTGCTTTGAATTTTAAGAGGAGAAAATGTAATCTGTAAATTATTGGAGGAATCTGAGGCCAGCAGTGCTTCAGAGGCAGAAATAACTTCAAACAGAGTAAGATGATTGCTCCAAGGACCGGGTGAGAGGGAGCACATTCTCTTCATTTCTGGGTGGTAGCTTTCTTTGTTGGAGGACAGATGAGCTCATGGCAGAGCCAAGAGTAGGCACAGTAAGGCACGGGCATGCCCCTGGAAGAGAGCTGGAAGAAAGGGTTTTTGAAAAGATAAGAAAAAGACTAAAAAATCCAATCAGCAGACCTGGGAACTAAGATCTGCTTTTCCCTTCAAAGACAACTGAAGAGCCATTAGGAGGTGAAGATAATGAAGTGCCATTTGTCTGACACACCGCTTCATACCTGGTCCTGTGCAAACCCTGCGTGTTTGTGTACAAGAGTAGGGAGCCAATCTGTATTTCCCTTTGTGGATGTGGCCCCCAGGATGTCCTGCTGGTGCTGGGCTGGTCGGTGTGCACAGCCTTGGTTCTGCTCTCCAAAAATGAGCGCAGTGGTTGTAGAGTGCCCAGCAAACCGCCCGATCCCACAGCGCGATCTCTGCCTGTGACAAACGTGGCTGTCACGTTTGAGGACTGGGAAGGCAGAACATGAAAAGAACACCAGGAATGTTCTAAAGCAAAACTGGAATGAATTCGGATTGCTCAGGCTGAAAAGGTTGTCAAGAGGAAGGGAGTAAATTCTTCAGTGGATCCATAGTTGATAGGATAAGAACTAATGGGTTTACATTGCAGCAATTAAGGAAATTAGGAGATGCTTTCAAAAAAACCAAGATAATGAAGCAGTGGAATAGGTAAAGCGAAGGTTGTCAAGTGTCTGAAAGTAGTTCTTGTTGAGAGTGAATGAACCAGATTGCTGACAGAAATATGGAAGATGCTGTGTGCCTGCCTCAGTTACAGGGTGGCTTTCTGGTCTCTTTTAGTCCTGACTTCCTTCATTCTTTGATTTTAAACAGCAGAGAGGAATTAGTCAAAGGCTTTTTAAATTGCCTTTAGGCAGCTTTCCTGACTGATTATTTCCTGTTACTTGACTTATATGTATTCATGACCCTCATCCTTTTGCTCTCGTTTCAATTTGGGAGGGCTCTTTAATACAGCTGAGTGAAAAGTCGGGGAGTTTAGCTTGGGGTGTTCCTTTGTACCTTGGACTGAGAGGGCTGACTCTGCTGAAGCAGAGGAGTAGGTCACATAAGCTGGCTGAGAGCAGGGACAGCAGCTTCCAGCAGCAGAGGGGCAACCAAGAGAAGGGGGATGTCCTATATAATTCCAGTTCTTAGCAAAGTAAATGGGACTTACCTTTGTAAGTCAATCCAAACAAGTTCCTCCAACTTCTCCAAAAGCCAGGCATATTAAAAAACAGAGCAAATACCTAAGGACACATAAAAAGTGTGGATTCTTTTTTTTGGAAAGAAAGAAAGTAGTAAAGCAAGTGAAACAAAAGCGAGCTTGGAAGTACCCATTTCCCTAAAATCAAAATGTGGAATCCAGTTTTATGGTACTGTTAGCAGCAGTGGGAAGGAGTACCATGGGGGATATCCTGTGATACTGGGTGGGTGTTTCACATTTGAGGGAGGTTAATAGTGTAAAATGATTGCCCAGAACATCCCTTTTTACCAGGTAATTTATTTAATTTCTGGTTTCAAGTCTGTCCTAAAAATATGGTGACTTAAGATTCTGTGACAGTCCATAAAATGACAATATAAATTTGTGACATGACTATCAGAATAATATCCTGTCATGTGAAGTAAAATCACCTAACTTGATTAAGAATTTTGTCGTTCTAATTGGGACAGTGTGCAATTCCCTCACATTTCTGGCTAGTCTCTTGGGTCAAAAGAATAACAGCGTGCTTTGTCTGCCTGGATTCTCAAAGGTATAAATCACTGGACCGTTTTCAATTGTACATTGAAATTCTCTTTCCGGGTTCTCCTGGGGGAACAGACACTGTCAGCGTTCCCTACACGCCTGGCTCTGCTATCTCTGCACACAGGAGCACCACTGTAGAATGGAGGTTTGCTTGCAGTCCCAAGAATTCTGCCCTTGTTCAGAAGTTACAGTTTAGCTCCAGAACATGGCTGCTTTCACCTTTCTCTGAATGTTCGGGGCATCCAGCTGCCACATTTCCGCTCATCTTTGTCCTGGCTAGTTTGGTTTTGCTGTGAAGTGGCTTCCCCACTCCACTTCCTTAGTGGTTCAGCTGCATTTTTCACTCCTGTAGACAGTATTTTCCCCTCACACTCCTGCCTCCAGCCCTGTATTCCCACACTTTATAAATATGCTTGCAGTGGTGCCATAAGCCGTCCCTTCTTATTTATGGATAGAGTTGCAAATTTGATCCAGATGGTGCTGTTTTCTAAAGTCTGCTTCTGAAATCTGTTTGCAAGATATGATCTGCCAGAGCATATGCCTGATCGGCTGTTTTTGGGAGATCTCCTTTCGGGTCTTCTGGTTATTTTTGCAGTATCAAAGTTGTGCTTTGTTAAACGCCTCGAGTCAGTGGGACTGGATCCTTGTGTTTGCCACAGCAGCACAGGCAATGTCTAAAATCTGCTTACACTTCTTATTTTAATTGCTTCCGAGAGACTTAGTGTGCTTTGAGCATAATAAGAACAAAATACGATTTTATGCTATGAAGTAGATGACAATTAATGATACCATTAGTAGTCATTACTAGCTTTGTATCAAGAGGCATTTGCCAGTAGTTCTGGCTATAGTAGGGGATGGAGTTCCTGAGGGCCAGCCAATGTAATGGTATCTGTGCTGCCTGGGTGGGTCCAAGCTACCCAAGACCACTCGCAGCTTGCACACGTTCCTTCTTGGTATCTCTAGTGGACTTAATCTCATGCAATTCATATTGCCTCTTTTTCCTTTCTCTCACTCTGTTATCTCTTTATGTGCTTACATTCCTTTGTTCTTAAAACTGGCAAAAAAAAAAATCTGTGGCATTTAGTGTGCCTTAGCATTTTTTCTTAAGCATGCAAATTATCACACGAGGCCTTAAGGAGGTCTCTACAGCTTCAGTTTTGCAAGAATATTTGAAGAATAAAAAACCCCACAGTTGTAGAGCAGAGGTGTGTGATGGAGTATGGTGAAATCTGTGCCTTGGGGAAATGGGACCAGCTTGTGGAATCAGAGTATACCAGCCCTGAAAATTTGAGAACCTAAAAGACAAAGAATTAAAATACCTCTGTCTGCACCTCCAGAGAAACCCTTCTGATTTTAAAGTCAGCTAAATTCTCATGGTTGATAGACCTCTGCTCTGTATCATATGTCACGGAGTTCATTTGTTGGTCCACAATTGACAGTTTTACACATTCAGTTGCTTGTTGTCCAGGTAGAAATCATGCTGGCAGATTAGCAGGAGGAGCATGGGTGGCATTGTCACCCTCCATGGAAGGCCTGGACTGTCCATGGAACAGAACTCTAGTTTGCCCATACATTTGTCCATTAGTAGCTGGCTTTGAGAAGACCGAATAACTAGTGACTGTGGGGTGGAAAAACAATGCAAATGGCTTTTGTCCTGAACTTTCAAATCACAGTGAATGCACTGTGAAAAAGACTTGCAAAACAGAAATGTTTTATTATTGTGATAGTTCTGTTTCCATAACGTTCCAACCCAGAAGCAACACATAAATCTTCAGACAAGGTGTTAGAGTAGGCTCTGGAAAAAGTCGTGACACCAGAAACCATTGGTGTTTGTGGACCACTTGCTTGAGTATTTGGCAAATTGGTATGTAGGACTGGGAGAAGAGTTAGAACCGCCTCATGTGTCTTACCAAGAGTCGCCATCCCAGCAGTAATGAGCTGTTAAAAAAGCCCTCTTCTGACAAGGAGATGATGTTAAGTGAGGGCAGTTTTGAAACCTGGGGGGAGTTTGCTGTTGTCCCTGCCCCTCTGTGTGCACCTCTGAGAGTTCTTGGGGACTCAGACACATGTGACTGAGTGTGTAACTGAGCCAGGGAGCACAGGGACCAGCACACTGCTCATCCTGCCTGCCCAGGTTACCTGCTTTGGTGCAGCTCTGCAAAGACATGGCTCGACTGCCTCAAGTCGTCCTCAGGTCAGCAGAGTGCTGAGGTGGTTCCTTAAGGTGCACACTTGCCCTTTCTTTGTACCTTGTGCATTGTACTGCTAAGTGGACTTTGCAGAGGTTAATTTTAAATCACATCTCTCTGTAATCAGAGAGAGTTTTCTAATTTTGTGATGTCAATATGGGCTCAAACAGCCACATTCAAAATATGAGCTACTGTGTTTTCTCACAGCAGAACACTCAGTATTGTACTAACCCTTGCTGAAAAGACATCCTTCTTCACTGCTTTTTAACTCATGGGAATAAAATACAGCAAAAATATACCTTTAATAATTTTTGTGTTATTGGCAGGGAAGTCATAACTAGTTTCCATGCTTCAAATTCCCACTGGTTTCCATTTTTGCATAAAATCATGGCAATTTTGCATAAAATCATGGCCCAATTAACTAATTAACTCTGGGGGTTTGTGTCTCAGGTTTCACTGGGCAATGGTGGTGTTACTATGGGTTTTGGCACTGGATCTCCCCATTTTTGGCATGGTAACTGTCAGAAAAGAGACCAGTGAAGACTGTAGGTCCTTTCAAGCTGACACCTGTTGCCATGTTTCTTTTTTCCTTTCCTTTTTCTTTTTTACACCCTACAGTGTTAATAAACTGCTTTTGCCCAGTGAGTGAGAGCAGGTGACGTTTGTGCAGTCTAAATTTATGTTGCAATGGGGAACTCAGCGTGTGGTTTATCTGTGCTGCTGCTTCCTCCTCTGAGTTAGTTGGTGCAGAAGTTACAGCTCTGGGCTACAGATTTTCCCTTGCTGTAGGACACAGAGGGGATCCCACCTTTGCAGAGGTTCCCTTCTCAGGGAGCTCTGTTGTCACACGAGCTGTCTGCCCACGTGCTCAGCGCAGGGCTTGGGGACGGGTGTTGTGTTCAGCCACGGTTTGACACAGGCTAGAAATGGCTCTGCAAGCCTGGGAGCCATTTTCTGGACAGGTGCCAGTGTTTGAGAGCTTTGCCTTCCCTTTCCTGCACACATTGACATCTCTGAGAAGTGTGAATTTGATTTAGAGGGAGGCACAGAAAGAGATGGAGGATGGGAGAGGGAATAGGAAAGAGAAACACTGGGGGGGAGGGGGAAAGGGGAAGGGGAGAAGTGGCCAAGGAAAGGGAAATGAAGACAGACAAAGACAGAGAAAGAACTGTTTCCCCTTTTATGAGGAAAGCGAGCCTTCAAATCAAGATGACTTAGTTCAGCTGTTCAGGCTACTTTATACCCATGAACTTGCAATTAAATGCGGAAGTGGCAGACAAGAAGCGAGCTAAAAGAAGATATTGTTAACTAGCGGGCATTGGAGGATGCAGGGGGAAACTGAGAAAATGGTCAGAGCCCAAGTCATGAATAAACACTCAGTTTCCTGGGATTCTGCTGCGGGTGGGAGGAGAGCTGGAGGTGCTGGAGGACTGTGTCATTCAGAAGCGCTGCGGTGGCAGAGGCCCTTTGTCTTTCTCCCCTGGATGCTCCACAAAGAGAGTTTTATTCAATTACATGGTGCTGAGTCCACAGACCTCTTTCTACTCAGCCAGGGGTTCTTCCCCAGCCCCAGCTCTGAGTGGTTTGCAGAGAGGCTCTGGGAACTTGATTATTGTTTGGCTTGGAAGTACATTGTTTGCTGCTTGAATGTTTCTTGATCTTTTTGCCTAAATAACTTCAAGCGGTTCCTGTTTTGCTTTGGAAAATTGCACATGCCTGATCAGTTTGTCCTGGATTATTTCAAAGCATGGAGACACCCAAAAGGAGGCAGGACTGCTACCTTGTGGACTAGCTAGATGGTTCTGAAGTCTTTTTGTTTTCTTTTGGCTAAGACAGAGTACGAGCTTGCCTACTCTCCTAATGGCAGTTTGCATGTAATTGTGCATATCTTGTAACCTGTGAGAGATAATCCCCATTTATTGCTGTGAGTCCATTTGCCTCTTGCTTCTGGTCAGAAGGTAAATAGTATAGTTGAAACATCATCTGGAGCTTTGAAAGCATTTTGGAATTCGTTAGGTTGGAACATGTGTATGAGGGATTTGATGGATTAGGATAAAGCTGTCACATTTATTCCCTTGTCATATACCTTTTGAGTATTGGAATGGGAGCAGATTTTCTTAATGTTTAAGAAGACCTTAGTGGAACACAAAGGATGCCTTGTTGAATTTAACAACATCAGATCTGCAAAATTCATAACCTGTGAGACCAGGATGGGGGTTCTTGTGCCATAATCTGCCAAACTCACTGAAGTAAAGGAGATTTAACTTCAGTAAGGAGTCAGCAGAAAGGGGACACATTCTTTGGGATCAAACCTCATCTCATGAGTCTCTGGCAACCATCTGAAATGCTCATGTATTAAAGATGCTTCTGTAAACTAGGTTTTTGGAGTTTTTTATTACTCTAAGGACTCTAGCAATATTCAGATTATAGCACATGATTTAAACTGAAGTGTGTATATTATTAGTAGGGACTACAATGTGTCCCTGCTTGTAGGGAGTGAAAGTAGGTCATTCTGACTCTGTAGCATTACCACTCCAGTACCAATTTGCCTCAGCATACGAAATCAAGCTGAGGGAAGCCCATGACTGGGGTAGTTATTTTGATAGCCTCTGTGACTGATGCTGTCATAACATTCTGCTAGTTCCTTTTAACTCGGTTCTCTTTCCAAAGCTGTGTCTGTTTGATTATTTCGAAGGTTATTCTTAGGTACAGGATTGGATTTGAGAGGCTGACCAGCATTGGTGCTGCTGGGGAAGGGACAACAAGCAGTTTTTTCTATTAGCATTTGGCAGGGCAGAGATACAGAGAGCTGATGCAAAGCTCATAGTTCCTTTTGTTACCACAGTTCTGTGTGGATTAGGCATTGTTGTAAAGGAGACATTTGGCTGCCTCATGCCAGTTGTCTGCAAATTGTCTCTACAATGCAACTGTGGCTGTTGTGTTTATAACTTCTCACAGTCAGGCATGCTGGCACTGGATATACCCTTCTACACTACCCACTCTCACACAGATTTCCACAGGCGTGTGGTGGGACCAGCTTTGTGTGGGTTTGGGGTTCAGTGCCCAACACACCTTGCTATCCACATACTGTGCTCCCTCATACCTCACACAAGGTGCTTCCAGAAGTGGCTGGGAAATCAATATAAGCAACTTGCTTTGATCACAAACCATGAAATGATTGGAAGCCTGGGAGTGACACCCATGTTATGACGTTTTCTTTGGATTGCAGGAGCCCCCTAAAAGTTTTATGGAACTTTTCAGGTTTGCAGAAGAACTGGATTAGCAATCATAGAACAGGATGTGTCTTAAATACACACTATGAGTATATGCCTGCTACTTGTAGTCAACACTGTCAGGCTTGGATGGAATGTGAAGTAAAACAGCTCCCCAAACTGAGACTGCTTATGTCTCCTAAAATTTCATTTGTGGTTAGGGAAAGCATTGCTGGGAGTTTTACTCGCAGTGGTTCATCCCTTCCATCATTCCCAGCTCTCAATATTAGCTCTCAGGCTAATTTGGTGATTTGGCCCTTGTGCAAAGATTGCTGTCTGAGGGAAGAAGTGTCTGTTTATAATTTTTGTTTCTTTCTTCTCTGTTTTCTAGCATATGGAAAAACTGTTCAATAAACAGTGTTGAATAAATTTACTCTGCACTGTCATCTACATGATTTAGTCACAAACTCCGAGGCTGCGTTTTGCTTTGGCGGCATGAACGTTGTATCTCATGAGGCCTTTCAGGCTGCTCCAGGAGTGATCTTTGCTGCCTAACCCAAATCCCTGGAAGGACTGTTGCCCTGTGGCAGGCAACCATTTGCCTGTTTCTGGAAACACTCACTTCCAGTGGCTGTTCTAGTGCTGTCACTGTGACCAGTTGGCCAACGCGTAGCCTGGGATTCTTCCCTGGAGCAGAGACTGCTGGACGTGGACAGAGGACTCATGGGAGGGCAGGATGAACAATGGGAAAAAAGACTTCAGATTCAGGTGGGGATCTAAGGCAGGTAGAGGAAATAAACCTCTCTGATCCTATAGCAGGATTGATTGCACATTAGCAGTTGGAAATTACATATGTCAAAGACCTCTTTTGTCACAGTCCTGCACCCACAGCTATATTGATGCACTGTAAAGGACTTCCATATCAGATAAACTCCAGCTGTCCCTGGCTTCAGATGACCTCTCATACTCTCTTGCCTCAGTGTAAATAGATACCTCTTCTCACTCTTATTCAGGTTTCACTGGGGACAGGAATTATTTTCTTGGTTTAGGTAATATTTCTTTTTTCTGTGTAGATCATAAAGCTGGTGAGAACCCAGTGTAAAGAAATAGTATCTCAGTAAACTTACATTGTGTGTTAGCAGGACTCTTGACTAATGTAGCACAAACAGATGCAGCAGCTAAAATGCCCTTGGTAGCAGGATTGTCATTTTAAAAACACATACCTGTGTGCATGGGGGAGTAAGAAAAGAGGGCAAAGAAAGCTCAGTAGGATCAGCCAACATCTTGGGTAGAGTCTAGGACAAGGTCTCAGAGTTGGGCTGGGTGCAGGGATGTAATGGAGAGAGATTGTCCTCTGCTGTAAACTGGCTGGATTATCTCTTGGATTCAGTGCAGACAGGTGATGTTGGTCCATGTTTTCCAGGAAGGAACCATTTTTGTCAGAGACCAAAGCACAGGCGTAGTATACAAGGAGAAAGATTGAGCACTGCAGGTTGGTGTGTCTGAGTATCCTGTAGCCAGGAGGGGCCATGTTAAAGAGGAAATGCTGTCTGTTCATGGAGCACTGAGTAAGGGCCACATCTGTCTCCTAACTCCATGTCTGTGAGGGGGAATGAGTTAGGTGATGGGCTTTTTGTGCAGCTGCAGTGCAGTCCAGTGGAGCTCAGTGATGCAGCACGTGGTGTGTGTTATGTCTTTGCTGTGGTGTTTGGTTCATGAATGCTGCAACTCCCTCTTGTTCTCCTGGGAGTTTGCATCCTTTTACTATGCACATCTGACCAGCCTCACTGATGTGAGGTGATGGGGTGTGGGAATAAAACCTTCCAGTTGGAACACCTTAACCCAATTCTCTCTAGAAGGGCAACCCCCTTCAGTGATTCCTCTGACAAGTAGTTCTTTCAGTATTGGTACAAGTTTAGGCTGTTATGGGACAGATACATACACCTTTCCCTCTGTCTGAAGAATGCAGGGCTGCTGTGGATTGACTGGGCAGTCCTGACAGCTCAAGTGTAAGTGGAATGAATCTTGTGTTCCCCTTTTGATGGATTTAATTTTCTAAAGTGTAAATCCAGGTTTTTTTAATCAAGATTTGAATCCTCTAAAAAAAAAAAAACCTAAAAACCCCCAAAACAACAACAAAACCCCAAACCCTAAAATCTCATTGAATTTGTCACCAAACAGAGTTTTCTCTAAGGGTGAAGTAACCAAGGGTCGCAGAGTGGGATATAAAAGTCAAGAAAACAGTTTATTCACTCTACAGTGAATCAGTTTATCAGCACGTGATACAGGTTCTGGAGTTAGCTGGATTTTAGATGGGAAACCTGTGAGCAGAGGGTGATCTGGGAATTCTGTTTCAGCCCTGAGCGAACTGTGAGGAGCTCTTTGTTCTTGCGGCACGTGTGTTTCTGAAGGATGTGAGTGTGCCCTGGCTGGCTCTGTGCTGTTCCGCTTCCCTTGGAACGCCGTGGAAGCGGGGGCACCGCGCTGGGCTCTCGGAGCTGCCGTTGGCTGGAGCTCCCTTGGCACTCGCTGGCGCTCGTCTGTTGTTGTACATTATTCAGAGGCAGTCGAGTGGAGATGGTTTTATGCAAGTTCACAGGAAGAAAATGAGGGCAGATCTCCAGGAGATGGTTGTGGCTGATGGTACATTCTCCCAGATGAGACACTGCAGAGCAGCTCCGTGCAGCGATGGCGTTTCCTTCTCGTGAGCTGCTTGTTACGGACACCAAATCAAAGTGAGCTCAGGAATAAAGCAGAGGTGTTTTTAAATCCTCCTATAGTCCTTGCATCCTGAAGACCTTTTGTAGTTGTTTAATGTAGCATTTACAAGGTTTAAAGCTGTGTCTGGAAAGATAATGATAAATAATAAAAATACTTAGCAAGACCCTAGAGCTCAGAACTGAATCACTGCTGCTCACAGGATTTATCTGTCTGAAGTCTAAAGAAGTGTCTAAGCACAGAGGAGAAAGGGAAAACTAAAGAGTTAACCCTGATTACAGCCTGTGTTCACCAGGATGTTTTGTCACTGATTCTCAGGGCAGCTGTAGGAAGTCTAAAGGTGATAATGTACATTGCATCCTGGTCTAAAGACATCACAGGTGGGATGTGTCTCTTTATGTGGTGTTATTTCGGTATTTTTTATGTATTGTCTTTACTGATACATTTTTTTTTTTCTGAGGTACCACAGGCTTGCCAGCAACTATTTTGGTCAGGAAAA
Source organism: Pachyramphus minor (assembly GCA_013397135.1). NCBI lineage: Eukaryota > Metazoa > Chordata > Aves > Passeriformes > Tyrannidae > Pachyramphus > Pachyramphus minor. The sequence continues at coordinate 936,387 of VYXB01007428.1, read as the reverse complement.
AAGGTCATTTTGATTTAGTAGTTTCCCTGAAGAAGCTTTGTCAGCTATTAAATTAAATGTCATTTCGCACCGAGTCCTTTCTATGAATGGAATATGGCATCTGATTTCAGTCAGTGACCTCAGTGAATACTGAGGGGGCTGTTTTGTGTCATAGTCTGGCTCTGACCTTTCAGTGACAGTCCCAGCTGTGCTTCTTTCTCCTGTAGTTGCCTGGGCTGGAGGATGGTTTCCTATCCACAGCCACCTTCTGCATTTAGGACAGTGTGGGTGCTAAATACTTACTGTAGTGGTAGCATTGGTCTGTGCAAACAGAGCTAACCTGTATCATTGCCATTTTATTGTGTAGCACCTGTATTTTAAAGTTCTGCAGTTTGCAGTTGAATTAATTCCGGTGAATGTTTTTTTTGCTGGGTCAAATGAGGTCAAACAAAGTGGATGCTGCCCACAGCAACTCTGGAGCCTTCTGAGTCTTCCCTTATCCCTTTTTCCTGCATTCATGTATCTTACTAGAATAATTTCTTCATCAGTCGTGTTTCTGGGGGCAGAATCACAAAGAGGTGTTTTGAATTCTAAATCATATTGTGGCCCACAGGCAGCTTTTGTAGATAGCTTTGATTTCCTGGGTGTTGCTGCTCAGCAGTTGTTTTGACTGCTCTGTATTGTTGCTAGAGATGACTAAGACGTGTTCTTTGCAGCCTGGTAGCCAGGAGAGAGACAAAGAGGGGCCCTTCTCATCTGTGACCTTTAGCAGAAAGCTCTGAGTTACTGGAAAGAGGATGTGATCTTGTAGTTACTGCAACAAAAGAGCCTGGACTTGATGTGTTCTATAGTTCCTCAAGAGAATTATGCAGCAATGTGGATCATTTTTCTGTGCAGAAAAGATATTTTTTCACCTCTTGGGGTTTCATTGCTTCTGGATAAAAGCTTATTTTTGTTCCTGTTTCTCCTATATTTGTTTAATTGGATGAGATGGGGTTCCCAAGAACACTGACAATAATTCCTTTAGAAGGAGTTGGTGGTTTTTGTTGTGGCAGTTTTGAGGCAAAATATGGCCTGTCATGTGTAAGCCAATGGGCTGTTACGGTATGACTGTGAGTATTCCCCTCTGCAGTGGAGGTGTTTGCTTGCAAGTGGCTGGAATGACAGTGAAACTGCACTGAGGGATTGTGAGGAAGAAGCAAGTTCGGAATGAAGCAGTAGAGAAGGTGAACCAGTAAGAAATGAACTGGGAACACTCTCCATTTTTCATACGCAGCATGAAAAATAGTGCAAGTGACAGAAAAGAAAATGGGCTGAAGGGAATACACACGCAGAGCTGTGGCTTTTGCTCATGGCCTACCTATTTTTGCTTTTTGTTCTGAGCTAGCCTGTCTTAATGTGCAAGCCAAGAAATGTTGGGTTTTTGGTACACAAAAAGCGTGGCCAGTATTTCCCAGGAAGTGATGGGTTCTTGCATGCTACTCCAGTTTGGCTTTGCAAAGGATCCTATGCTTCCAGACACAGAAAAATGGTAGCCTGCCTATCCATGGGGTTGAATACGTGTGGCTTAAAGCATTGCAAAGTGCAAGGCTTTTCCAGGCAATCCCCTCAGGAGCTGCTGCCCCAGCTACTGGCCAGCTGGAGGTTTTCTGTTGCCACAACAGATTTGGAGTTTTCCTGCTCCCTTCCCTGCTGTTTTGTGTGACTAATTACTGTGGTAAATCTGAGTCCTGTCTCAAGAACTACTCAGTGTCCCTCTGCTTGGGGGAATCTGTGATTTCTTGCACGAGTAGCGCAATTCAAATGAAACCAGGGCTGAAATCCAGGGCCCCACACCTGTCAGGGAAGTGCTACGATCCCCCATGGAGCTCTGTGTTTGAAATTATTCACAACTCTGCATGCAGGGAACCAGCTATCTCTGAATCGGTGTCTAGGCAGTGTCTGGCAGTCTAGATCTCTGTCACCTGTGTTGATAAACCCAAATGTCCTTGTGGAGACTTCATTGGCATTGCATATTACCTACCTACATCTCTTCCCAGGGGGTGGAGGAGGTTAGGGGGTGTGTTGAGGCGGAGTGCTGCCCATCAGAGCTGCCCAGCTTGGCCTCCTTCTCCTTCTGTAACCCCGTAGATGTCACGGTGCCCAGTGGCTCAGACGAGTGACTGGGTGGAACTGGCCCCAGAGTGCCAGCAGTACGGACCTACATGCACTAATTTAGTGCCACATCATAGGCAGTGGTGTAAATAGAGAGTTGTGTGATGCTGCAGTGTCCTAGGAAGCTGACCCTAAATTAGAGGTGTGGTTCTGAAGCTGTTCTCGTGGGTGGAAAGAATGCACTTTCCTGTTTAACCCCCACAGCACTGGTTTAATGTGTTACACTGGAGGAAATGGAGTGCAGAGTGAAGTAGCAGCAGTTTGAGGGAGAATTTGAAATACTCTGTCTTGCTTCGTTCAGAGGAGTGATTGTGGCTGCAGTGAAGAAAGTTGAAGTGTGTTGCAGTGAGTGCATGGATGTTACTCATTTTGGGAGGCCTTTAGACTCAGTATTCCTTGTTAATGCATTTAGGGCTGTGATGCATTACAGGCTGAACATCTGGCTTGGTTTTTACAGGCATCATCTTCTCCTGAAGTGTTAAATTCCACAATACACTGTCATTTTAACCCAGCCCAGTAGTTAACCTCTACAGCATCATGAAGCTTTCCATGGCTGCTTGCATAAGGTTGCAAAGCAAACACAACATTAGTTGTGATACTATTAGGAACTGTCCAGGACTTAATAAGTCAGGTACATAGTATCTCTCCCTCACTGCCTTCCATAGTAATGTTTTATATGTATTTGAAAATATGTTCTTTATCAGACATTGTTGGTATCTTATTTGTTTCACTTCCATGCATTTTGAGTGAGGCTATTGGGTTTGACATATTCTGAGACTGAGGCTTTGTGTTGCATCAAGGCACATTTTAATGTTCAGTGCAGTACATCTGATCTGTGTCTGAGAGAAAAGTTAAACTTCTGTCTACTTAGACATAGCCAATATTGCAGATGGGTGCCTATAGCAGTGGTGGTTTTAGAATAATTCATTTGTGGCCCACAGGACTTTTTTGACACCATTGTCAAATGAGAGAAGTGCTAGGGCATTACTAGAGAGAGCTAAATTCAACTTGACCAAATTTTTATATAGTGATATGAAAAAACATTTAGGTGGATAGATTTTAAGTACCCTTTACCACCTCCAAGCCCCTGTACCCTGTCTTCTCTTCTTGATATTGTAATTAATTAACAGCTATAGAGCAGTAGGATGTATCAGCTTGTGTGTTCTGGTCACATGTGTCTTGCCCCGGGTGAGAATTACAACTGCCTTGCTACTGAGATGGTAAGTCACCAAAGCACAAAGGAGTCCCTGTTCCAAAAGGAGTAGGGTGATCAAAGTAGAGTGTGGGACAAACGATGCTACAAAATATCCCTGAAGGTTTGCTGTACTTGGAGAGTGCCAAGGAGATCAGCTGATTGCTCTGGTATAAAGCTGCTTGTCTCGGCTACCAGAACATGACAGAGTCATTGACAGAAGATGGCAGTTCTTGTGCAGTTCTGTTGATAATGGCAGCTGTGTGAACAGTTTTCCTTAGATACTAAAGAAAGGGAGGACTTACCTGCAGAATTTACAGTGAGCAGCATCTGCATGGTACCATCATGTGGAGAGGCCACCATTTATTTCTAAACAAAGTCTGGTCCAGTTATTTGGGTATTGTATTCCAATGTCTCCTTGTAAGAGAGAGAAACGTGCTTCCACTCCCAAGGCAGTAGGAGCTGAAAGCATCTGATTTCTTGTGCTGGTTTTCTCACCCCCCCAGCAAAAGTGTCCCTGGTGCAACTGTTCAGAAGGCAGTGGATCATGTAACCCAACTCAGTGGAAGCAAAGTCATACAAGGTGTTCCATTTTAGAAAGGAAAAACATCCAGGATCTATCCAAGTAGTCACCTGAGCTTCAGAGCAATTTACTGTCCAGCAGGTATCACTGGTGTCACTGGGAAAGTGCATAACCAGGATAATGGAAAATTAGGTGGATTTCTGAAGTTGAGTGGAGCAAGTGAAAGTTAGTTTTCTGTTTTGGGAACTGCTGGTATAAACCCTTGGTTTTGTGTTTAATATTTGTTTCTCTGTTAGTACAGCTTTGAGTAGTAAAGAGTAAAATTTACAGGTCATCATTAATACTGACTTTCAGTATTTTTGTTATGATGGACAAAACATTTACATCTTGAAAATAGTCTTCAGTTAAGTGCATAGTGAATACTTATATATAGGCACTGGATAGTCTTATTGTTGTCAAGTGAAGACCCTCTTAGAGTAAAAAATAGGTAATGGAAAAGTTTGTACTAGTTTCGTATTTATTTAAAAAAAGGTATCTTCTTGTGAAACGTGCAGCCTGAAAATGTTTTTAATTATGAAAGCATTCTATAGCATTTGCTGAGAGATGGTATGTGCTGTCATGCAGATCCTCTACAAAACATTGTCCTCCACTGCTTGTTTTACAGAATTGAAGTTTCATACAATGTTAACCTCATTAACTTCATTATGCAATCCTCATCTCCTCCCCAGAGACTTGTCCATTGTCAAGGGCAGCTGCATTTGCTTATTACAAGAACTTTGGTCATTAGTCGCATCAATACAAAGCAAAGCTCTTAATAGAATCCCAGATTATAACTATAAATCAATCCAAATTTCTTTTTAAGTGCAGTTACAATGTATAGCTTTGGATGCATTCACCCTAAGGGCTGCTCCTTATATGTATTTTTAATTGGTTTTCCCCCCAAATTGTCTTCTCTGCTAGGCAGAAGAATAAGTAGAGTTTTGTGCCTAGGCAAGTCAGATTTGTTTTGAAGATGAATGGATAAAACTGAGAATGCCACATGTGTGGAAGTTTGTGTCTCTCTCAGCTTCTCTCAGACCTATTCCAGTGCATTCCTGGGAAGCCATGGAGTATCTTATATGCAGAGTTGTTTGAAATTCAGATTGATCCTCTTATATGATAACTTCAAATATTTCATCAAGTCCTCTCATCCTAAATCAGGACTAATTGGCTGACTCCAATTATGAGAGGAGTGGGTTCTAACACTGAGGATTAATCAGTGTTCCTTTTGCTCGTTGTGGACATGGATTACAGATCGAGGCTGTCCAGGAGCTACAGCTCTGAAGCCTTTTGCAACATGATTCTGTATCTGTTCAGGCCATGGTTTCTTTTTAAAGCGTAGTATTTATGTTTTCCAAAATCAGAGTTATTGCTGCAGATAATTGATGCACAGAACTATAATGTGTTGTAGTCCTTGTGTAGTAACTAGGACAACAGAACGTGGGAAGCCTTGGTTTGGATCCAGGAGAGGGAACTGCTCAGGGAAAGCCTGAAGCCTCTCGATATTACCCTGTCACTCTGGGTCAAAGGGACTCTGCTCCCTGCCTGCTGTGGAAGGAGGTGATGTAATGTCCCCAGTCCTCTCCTTTTGCCACAATATCCTCCCAGTGCACTGAAATTCCTTATGTACAGGCAAATCCAAAGCCTCCAGGGAAGGAGACCCTGCGCATCAGAACTGAATTCAACTTTCTAGGCATGTTTCCAACATTCAAGTGCTGAATGCTTTGGGAAGAGCTCGGAGCTGACATTTTTCTCGGAGATGTTAATGAAAGGGAGGGGGTGAGAGGTGGCTGGTTTCCTTAGGAACACACAGACGTTAATCATTCCAATTCTGTGTTCCTGTATTGGTTGCCTGCAACATTTTATCTTGATTTCAGTGTTCTTTTACGTTCACTGTACTGCAATAATTAAGAGATTTGTGAGCATTTGACCAACATTCTGTCATCTGATATATGCTACGATTAAAAATCCCTGGATTGTTTTGCATGTCTCGGTTTGATTATCTAAATGACTTATAACACTTGATTTTTCTAGAGACACCTGTGCTGATCAGTTGCTCATCTTATTTATAACAAAATTTAAATATCATGCACACTTCTTCTTTCAAGTACTCCCAACACTGGTAATTTTGCTTGCATTTAATAGTCAGATTTCCTGTGGCTTCTTTTGTGGGTTCCAAAGTTAGAAGTGCATTTTTGTTGATAAGACTTCAGAATCAGAGAGAAATGCAAGCTGTCAGGGAAAGTCTGTGGTGCACAAGTACTGCAAGGAATATCACTTGCGATGGGAGGCTTGACTTGGCCTCAGTGACTGGCTCAGTGTAGCTACTGCAATGTAAAATTGATGCTTCTGGGTCAGTGACAGCTTATGTTGCCATGTGACACTTTGGTAACTGAGCCTATCTTTCTTTGTGAGGGAGGCTTTCAGCTCCTCGTATTTCCTCTTAGTGGGTGATACTGAAGTGGGCAGTTTAATGGGACAACAACTGCAGAGGTCCTGAAGTTACAGTCTGCTTGTGTCATTGTCCCTCTGGCTTGGGAGGGCTGCTGAACTACCAGGCACAGTGATGAGACTTACTTTTGGTATGTTCAGGTTCCAGGTGAATGTCCAAAGCCAGTCAAGTATGTCTGATTGTTGTCATTTTGTTAGTGAAATGCCCCATATCCTGAGAATGCTGGAGATTTGGGAGAGACAGCTTAACAACTTCATGAATCTTTAGATTTTAGAAGTAGAACAGCATCATTTTTTAACCCTCTGAGTATGTGGTCCTTAATGAATAACAAAAGAGCTTTGGAACAAAAAGAAGGCAGCTTTGTTTTTTCTGCCAGGGTTTGTAGGTAGTGTCAGTTGATATCAGAGAGCGAGGGCTGGACTCCAGCCCTGTGTTGCTGTGTGACATCAGTGTCACACTCGATACCTGAGCAGTAAAATCACATATCCTGTGGAAAATGCGTTTCCAGATTTCACCCTGTAAATAGAACCTTCATGGGGCTTTTTAGAATGGGAGCTCCTCAGGAGCCATCCTCGTTGCAATCAGCACACACAAGTGGGTTACCAAGCCATGAAACTGGGCCGTGAGCAGGAGCTTGCCTCAAAGGAACTGTTGGCAATGTTATGCAAATGTCAGCCTGACAAAGGCTTTTGCTCTTTGATTCTCTCATTGTGACTTGAAGCAGGCATTGAAAGGATGGGTAGAGCTGGGCTCTGACTTCTTTTATTATTTTCGTATAACCCTGTATGAGAAAGTATTCATGTCTTCTCTGAATTGTTTCCTCCCAACCTTACTGCCACTCTTTCTCCTTACGTGCACGCTGTCACTTTAGTCCTTGTTTATGCAAACAGCTGTGACCATATAACCTGAGAAGTGATTTTAAACCACATTGCGACTCAGGTGCAAACCTCTCTTAGCAGTGGTTGGTTGTAGTTCAGCTTAGATCAACTGGGAGCAGTTTCAAAAACTAATCTGATCTAAGATATTTCTACAGAAATCGCAGCATCTGCACTGTTTGCACCTGCGTAACTAAATCCCTTTCAATCAGCAAGATCAAAATACTGTCCTTTGCCCACAGTTGAAAAATCTGATACCTCTTCATTTTCACATAAAGTACGAGTGATTGCTCAGCTCAGTCTGGCCTCAGGGGTAACTGTTCTTTCCTGCCACTTGTCCAGCATTTGTCAGCCAGGTCAGTGCTGTGGTAAACCTCAGCTCTTGCAGAGCATTAGCTTTTGCTTCCTCAGCACCCCAAACACTGAAACAAAAAGTGTTTTTTACTAATTTAGTTAAAGCAGTGCAGATTTGTGTACAAATAAACAAACAGAAGGACTCAGGATGGTGAGGTGGCAATGCTCGTGCCATTGCTTCCTCCTGAGAGTGGGCCATGCCCAGTGCAGCGACAGGTGTTCCTTGGCTGCCTCTCCAGATGAGAATCATAGGGCAAACCACCTCGAGGGTGTGTGATGAATCCTCTTACACCCCTTCAAGGGAACCTGGTTGCTTGTTTCCCCTCTCTGAAGTACCTGGACACAAAGGGGCAGCGCTGGGAATGAACAGGAAGAACTGGAAATCTCTGTGCAGTCACAGGACCATGATCTCTTTGCAGTGACAGAGACATGGGGGGACAGCTCACACTGGACTGTTGTCAGGGGTGGTCATGTCCTTTTCAGAAAGAACAGGGCAGAGGTGAGGTGGTGCAACTTGCTCTTTGTGTGAGAGAGCAACTGGAATGTATTGAGCTCTGTCCAGGGACAGATGAATGACTTGAGAGTTTATGGGTGAGAATTAAGGGACAGGCTGATATGGGTGACACTGTTGTGGGTGTTTACTATAGCCCACCTGATCAGGAGGAGGAGGTTGATGAGGCTTTCTGTGGGCAACTGGAAATAATGAAAATATAATGCTTTATCCATGGCTAGGATGTGAGTTTTCTATTCTGCTCTCCCGAGACCCCACCTGGAGTACTGTGTCCAGCTCTGGGGTCCCCAGCATAAGAAAGAGGTGGATCTGCTGTTCTCTTACATTTTTTTCCTCAAGAACTACTCCTCGCCACTCTGAGAGCTAGGATGGATAGGTTTGTCTAGATCTGTGCATTATTTATGTTTCCACAGAAAGATGGAGACAAATGATGTTGTTTCTGTTTTGCAAATGAAGAAATACCAGGGGAGAAGTTGAAGTGATTTACTGTGAGCTGTACGTGGATTACTCCAGGTTATAAGTGGTAACTTTTTACTGGTGGGATTTAAATTCAGGCATTGCTAGTTTATCATTCTCTGTTTAAATTTAACAACAATGAATAGATTGTGACTAGAGAATAATAAAAATTAATCCTGAAAGACAATGACTTTTCATTGATGCAAAGGTATTTTGCTCTAAACAATCCCCTGTGTTCTGGCAGGGATGAAACAATTCCCTTCTGTTGGGCTATTTATGTTTGATTTAAGAAGCTGAAGTCTCTAGAAACAATACACAAGAAACACAGAGTAAGAATAAGCAGGACTCGCAGGAGAGAAGCAAGTGAGAAAAAAGTCTGTACACTTCCCATGAAATTCTTTATCCAAACAAAAATCTTGGATACTGAAGAGAGGGAAAGTGTAGAGAGGGTCAGAGGAGCTGAAGATGTGTACTTTTTAATATAAAAAAATTAAGCATTGGTAAGAGCCACAGGTATTCTGCTTTTTATAAAACCAGAGTCCTTTTGAACCAGCTGTAAGTTGCACTGGTGGCCTGACATGCAAGTCGGGCCTTACTGACAGGGAGTTGCCGTGTTAGATGTCTTTCTGAGACAGAGGGGAGTGCTTAGCATGAAATTTGGAGTTCCTAATGCAGAGGCACCAAGCCCAGGAGGAACAGAGCCTGCCAGATCCTAAACCTAAGAGTGTGTCTTGGAGTAATGTGAACCAGAAGGTGTAGAGCAGTCAAGCATGTCTGCTGTCTTTAGAGAGACCTCCATGAACGGACACCACAGAGCCTTCCCTGTCCTTGGGAGGCCTGGGAAAAGACTGTGCTGTTGGAAGGACAGCCACCTCCTGACACAGAAGTGATGAATTTGCTTTCTTCTCACTAAACTGGAAGAAAACATCTACGTGTCGTAGATGGAAAAGCAAGGATGTTATAACTGAGTTTATCAAAGAATGAGAAAAGAAACAACGGAGCACAGAAATCTTGGCAAGGTATGTGAGTATGTTCCTGGGCAGTACTCACTTATTTTACTGTCTCAAAGGCAGCATTTAGTTCTGGCTTAGGTCAAAATCAGTGAATTATTTCAGAGACAGCATTTAACCAGATTCTAAATTTTAAGTAAGGTCCTCTGCTGTCATTGCCCTGAGGCTCAGGCTCATTAGCACTGCAGTGCTGTCTTATGCCAGGGCAGCTTGTGAAAACTTGTAAGGAAAAGGTGGCCTTCTGTTCACACCTCACTTCTTCACAGGTCTGCCTGCCTCCTTCACCCACATTCTCTATTGTTCCTTCTCCGGTTTCTGGAGAAGGCTGAAGGAAAGAAGTTTGAATTCTGGGAAGGAAATTGTCCCTTGTGCTGTGCCTCCTTTTACCAGACCCTTTTGGACAACAGGGAAATGCATATATAGGTATCAGGAAGCTTTTTTGAGTGGGTTTGTGTATCTGTAATGTGTCTTTGTCCATGACCAGCTGTACTATGATTTTTTTTTTTTTTTAAACTTTGTTACCCAGTGTCTGATCAAAGTTCTTGTCACAATTAACTGAAAAAACTTAGTTTCTACCTATTTTTAATGTGATCAATGTTCTACTGTTCTGGAGGGGTTTGAAATATTCTAATTTTGCACAGAGTTTGCTTGAACCACACCATCTCTCCCTTGCAAAGTAGAGGTGATTTATTAAGCTTTTGTAGGAAAGATAACAAATTCAAGTAGCACTCAAAACAGATTTTCCTGAAGTAGCCCTGTGGTTATTTTGTTTCTTCAGCATTCAGACATCACAAATTAAATAAAATATTTAGAAAATATAAAATGTCAACGTCTGTGATGGAAGAAAGGCATGTCCTAGAAATTACTCTACTTCATTTGGGTAATAAGGCTTAATGTTATTTGTTATAGCAGTAATGTTATGTTATTTAATTAAAAGCAATGGCTTTTGAAGGCACTGCTAGGATAATGGGGAGGTTTTGTAAGCGTGGGACTGTAATTAATCATCTAGATTCTGAACAGTTGTTGCCTCCTGCATGAAGTGCCAGCAGCACTGTAATGCACAGGAGGATCTTGGACCCAGGGCCATGGGTTACATCTCAGAAGATTTCTGGCATCCCTGCATGTGTGGTTCGTTCTCTTAAGAGTTCTGCCCTGAAGATGGAGTTGGTTTGTGACAGTTCTGTGATTAGAAGCATTGCTGGCAGCTCCAGGGCAAGGGGTGAGGTAAAGATGAGGTGCCAGCCTGCCTCTCCACCAGTAATTGACGGGAGCTTTGTGATCAAAGCGATGCAAAGTAGCACTGTGATAATGAGCCAGAAATCCTATCGGTAGGAAGGGACCTGTCACCTTTAAGGCTGAGGTCGACACTTCCTAATTCTGCAGAATTGTGTCCCTTCGATCAGCACATGGTTTGAAACAGAGATTGATCCTTTATTATATGGTGCCAGTGATGGGAGAGCCACCAGCTGAGAGTCAATACAGTGAGCAGGGAGTAATTCCCGTGGCCTGTGTCAAACCATATGGTCATGCATAGCTTTACAGAGGTATTCAATAAATAAAGAGGCCCTGTGCAGGTTCTGTACCCAGCAAGCAGTAATAAAATGCTTTGCTTTTACTGTTTTCTGCTCCAGTTGCTAGAAGTAATAAAACAAGAAGTAGCGTATAGGCTCGTGGGTAAACGCATCTTGCCTTCTGTTGCTTTCTAGAGCAGTAAGTGAAGCCAACAAATGTTTTGATTGCTCCCAGTAGAGAGCCAGGACTCACTGCAAAGGTCTTAGAGCAGGGAGCAGCCCTTTCCCATTGAGGTATCTTGCATGGCCTCAAGGCATGTCCTACTAGGAGACAAAGTCAAAAGAAAAAATCCAGCCACCTTGCCAGGTGTGTATATATGTGTATAATCTATAAAGGGATTGCAATGCTTACAGGTTCTACTCAAACCCAGAGGCACTAATAACATGGCAAACCATATTTTCTATTACAACTGAAAAGATTGCGAGCATCAGAATCAAATCATGCACAGGCCCTCAGCTGTAGTGCTCAACTGTTCCCAGTTGTGAGACTTCTTCAGAACAGCATTGCCCTAAAGGAGGTTCTATGTTTTTTGGAGGACAATTAAAGAATAAATAAAATAAAGACTTTTCGTGACATCCTATGCTTATTGCTTCCTGCTGTGGTTTCTCGGTGTTTGTGTGGGTGTTTGTATTGCCTGCTTCAGTCCCTCGTGGCTGACAGCAAGAGCAAGGCCCTGTGCTTTGCGTGGCTGCTTTGGGCTTGTCAGGGGTGTTGGTGTCACAGCTTTGTATTGGTTTGTCAAAGTTCACTTAACTGCCCTGAAGATCTTTTTGTTATTTCTGGTTTTGCTTCACTTCTGCTTCCTATCTGGAAGACTATCAGGGATTCTCCTAAGCTTTCCTCCCAAGACATGGAGCACAAGGTGTGCCTTTGGCCACCTCGAGGCCGTGGCTTTGCTCAGCTCACCGCCAGTGCTGAGCAGACATGGAGCTGCACCAGTGCAGACCTTGGCAGAGTGGCACAAGTTCCTGCCTGTGTTGTCTTCCCAGCAAAACCAGGTGAAGCTGCTTCAGTGCCCCCTGAGACTTGCAGCAGTGTGACCTGAAACCGATCCCTCGGTGTAGGCAAGACCTGAATTGTTTTGTGAGTCTTTTATGTGCTTGAATGTGGAAAGCAGTAAGCATCCGTCAGGAGTTGTTGCCTCTTTGGCCACACAGCTTTATGCTCCAGCTTAACAGAATCAAAGCGACATGAGTCCCAAAGCTGAGAAGCCTAGAGTACTCTTTGGGGAAAAAAAAGCAACAGGGAAAATAAAATGGGTGGTGCTGTATGAAGTAAAATGGGAAGTTTATTAAGGACAAGGAAGGTCCTCAAATGCTGAGAGGCCAATAATGTATTTTGTTTGTACCTTTATCACTGCTGAACTGCACGTTACTGCTTCTGGTTTAAGGACAAGCAGGCTGCCATTTTAAAAGGGAAAAAAACCCCAGTGTTGAAATGAAAGCAGCTCTCTGTACCTAAGGGGATAGATGGAAAAGGCACTGAAGTCACATGTTTTTGCTTTTGAAAATGACCGAGAAAAACCCTGTGCCTTCCCTCCCCTGAATATCAAGACATGCATCTTACATGTATTTGCCACTCAGTTAACACTTCTGCTGAAGGACACACCAGCAGGGCGTTAGCCACAGGATGTGACAGTGAGACCCTTGAGCCTCTGTGATTTATAGTCCGAAGGCAGACACAACATTACATTGGTGGAACCAGTTCTCCCCTACTTGTCACTGATGGATGCAGAGTGGTCGACTGTCCCCTCTACTGCGCCATACTGGGCTTCAAAGAGGATGTAAATCTGAACTCCAGTTTAGACTGAGCCTTGCAGCCTCATCCTCACTGTTCCCCCCAGCATAACTTGAGTAGTTTAGTGTGTTCTAGTGGGAGATTGAGCTCTCTGGGGTAAGGTTTAGAAAGTACAAGGAGAGCTGTGGGTGCAGTAGCTTAAACAGCCCTGGTTTGTGTCTGGCTGTTCCAGGTATGACCAGTAATGCTCAGGTGGGGCAGGGCAGGAAGCTCAGGTTTCTATAAGGAAATGACTGCACTTTTGTGGCTTTGGTTGGTGTAATTGCCTGTGGAATCACATCTGATTTCTATCTTGTATTGCTTCCTTAGTACCTAAGCTGGAGAAAAGCACGGGACAGCTTTCAGTGTGAATAGATTGAAGCACAAAGTGGGCTCTTCCCGGTTCGGAAGAGTGATTCCCAGGGTATGGAGAGCAGCCCACTCTGCTTGGGCTGTTAAGAGAGAAGGAAGGGTTGCAGTTCCAGTTTCCCCCCTATTTTTGCTTTGTCCACCATCTGTAGTGCATTTAATTTGTAGTTCCTTAATTTGGTACATGGCTCAAATAAAAAGGGTTCTGATAAAGGGCCCTGTATTGACATGACAGTTCATAGAGCATCCAAAAATCTGTTGTTGGGATCTTCACTGTACAAACAAGACTGAAACATTTCAGTAGAGAAGATACTGTCTCTATAAGCTTTCAGAGTAAATTTTATAAACACTTATTCCTGAAAAGCTTCTAGGTCTCTTGCATTCTATGGGAATGATCAACACTTAAAACTTCGATGTCTAAATGCAGTTTTGTGTGTGTGTTTTGCCTTCAAGTTGGCTTATGCAGTTGTGCTTATGTGTGCAAATTGGGTATGTTTTTTCTCTGAACAGTCAGCTATTTAGGCAGAGTAACTGTGTGAAAAGACATCCACAAATAGAGATCACTTAGAATCCAGGACTTCACACTTTAGTTTGTATAAGTAAAATTGGTTACTGTTTTAATACAAAACTGAGTTAAAACATACGTTTATTTAATTGGCAGAACTTGGATTCCAGCTTTATTTATGTAGGGAATTCTGAGCATCTGAATAGATGTACCACAAGTCACTGGCAATCTGAGAGTGTTTCTTTTATTAAAATCTGGGGTGTTTTTCCACTCTAAATATTTTACTACAAATAAAAGCCCTGCTATGTGTGAGCACTCAGTAACTGGCAATCAGCTGAGTTCACAGATGTGGTTGGGACTCTTGCTAAGGCCAAATTCAACCCAGTGTGTCAGTGTGGTGGATGAGGTGTGAAACAAGCTGTTTGCTTTGGCCCAGCATGGACCTGGGCTTTGGCAGCATGTTTAGAGGTTTGTTCTCTGGACTACAGGAGATGGGTCCTCAGGGAAGGAGTGCCAGTGGTGTCTGAAGTGAGGAGCGATGGGCTTGGATAGGGAGCTGCTGCACTGGTGGGAGTCTTGGCTCCAAAGGGAACTCCTTGTGGGAATTTCTTTGCTAGACAGTAGGTGCAGCCTCTAATGAAAAGGCAGCTGAGGGGAAAATACTGGAGAAGATGGCAGCCTGAATGAATGGCTGCTAAATGCACCAGCCAGTGCACAGTGTGCTGGTTGTCCTTCTTTTAGCAGGGTGCTTGCCAACGTCATACCTGATCCTGGCTGCAGGTCTGCACATAGGAGGCACCTGTACTAAAAACAGTTGCTCCAATTTCCAGATGACTGTCCTGGTGATAGGTCCCCAAGCTGCTTTAATAACTGTTGTTGCAATCCAGTGGAGAAAGCTGTGGCTGTACTGAGAATAGTGCAGGTTGCAGAAACAGGAATTGGAAGGATGTGCTTCACATCTCCCAGCAACATAACTCAGTTGACTTCAGTTGAAGGGAGCTCAAATGTCATCTGTTTTTAATTTAAAAACATCATAATACTTTGAGCAAACTGTTTTGATCACAAAGCCCCTTCAAGGAAAATGAAAATTTTAGTAATTCCTTCTTAGATTTCCCATCTATTTGCACCTCAGTAAAGAAAACTGTGGTTTTAGCTTCGCTCTAGAATGTGCATAGATTAGAAACGCAACTGCTAGTTCGCTTTCAACATTGCCCTCCTAACACAGCCCAGAACATCTGACCCATCAGTTCAGAGTAGCTCCAAGTGGAGCTACCTTTTCATGCAGCCTGGAGCTACAGAGCCCTGTCCATCCCCACATGTGCCCAGGCAGGACCAGCACATCCTTGCAAACACTCCTGGCAAGCTGGAGGTCCTGGGAAAGGCTAGGGAGGGCAGCCAGCCTGCTGGAACCCATCAGCTCAGGGGCTGCAGCAAGCTCCACTCTGCTCAACTTCCCCTTTATGTTCAAAATATAATGGTCTAATTCTTTGCTCTGGTTCACAGGAAGCTGGGGTTTAAGGCTGTGTGATATGATTGTGTTCTGCAAGAACGTGTGTGCAGAGAAGGAATGCCCCAGTGAGAGGGAGCTTTTCTTCCGTCTGTCACAATAAACAATGTATACATAAAAAACATACATACAAAAAATGTATGTGAAGGGGACCTATGAACCCCTGCTCTGATCTGGCTTTGGGCAGTGGGACAGGGGGTATTTTTAGACTTTACTTGTCTAGCTCTTTGCCCTGACAAAATGGTATAATTTTCCACTCGTCCAAGAGGGAATGTGACACGTTACCACTGACTGTTGGGTGCAGTGAAGAGTTTAGGTCTGGCTGGGCACCCCAAACTGCATTTTTGAATAGCCCAGATATTCTAGGTGTGTAAAGCTGGGCAGGACCCCTGACATGAATAAGCCTTCTGAGGATGTTTCTGAGGTTGCCGTGGCCAGAGGTTGGCCCCAGACCACTCTGCAGTGGGGTTTAGGGCTCTAATGCTATTTGGGAAAGAGAAGAAAAAAACCAAAAACACACCATAAATGACATTGTCTGCCTTCAGGGAAAATTTTTGGTTTTGTTAAATTTTTGGCATTATATTTCATAATTAATTGAGGGTCTTCTCCTGCCTGTTTGTCCCATATGGTCTGTGCTTACTGTTGTATTCCAGTATAGGAAAGTTGGCTGGAAAACTGTGTGCCATCCCTATGAATAGCTACACTCAGGTGGTGCACGCTTTAAAATGGTGCAGATGTTGTTAGATTGGGCTTGCTTAGGAAAACTACCTCAGATCAGCTGCTGTACCTTCAGCAAGCAGCTCTTCATCAGCCAAAGGGTTTGTTCCTGCTCAGGGGTAGTGATGAAAATGTGCTTGTGATGTTAATTTGTCTAGTTCCTCTTTTAAACCAATAGGTGAAAGATGCTCTTTCTTTCCCCTCACCCCTCTTTTTCTGTGTGTAAATAATTGAAATCCATGAAGTCAGACTGTGCAAGGTGCAGCTGTGTGTGCAGCCCCTGTGTCTGTGTGTGCAGGAGGTGAGGTAAAGCACATGCAAAGTGGCAGCTCAGAAGCTGTGTTCCTTTCTTTCCTGTGGGAGGAAGTATAAATGCATTGATGCTTTCAAAAAACCCACCCAGACCCAACTCTACATTAGCAGCTTTTTTTGACTGATTAGATTAGTGAAATGTTGGAATCATGGTGGAGCTGAAACCAGACAAAATTTCCTGGGTTTCTTTTGAAATAAAGTTGAGTGAAAAAGCCTGAGTGCTTTGGATAGAAAAGATGCATTAAGTGCTGGATTAAAAACCCAGCAAACTTTTTGCAAACTTATTGCCTGTACTTACAGAGAAGTTGGTGGTCTGATCAGAAACCAAGAACCTTTCATTCTTGTTTAAAAACCTATTCTTTTGTGAATTAGGAAATTGCAATACAGACAAATATTTACTATGTAGTCAAAAATATGGAAATGGATATCTCTGTAAACAGCTACTTTCTTTTCTGAGAAGACATATAGTGTGACCTATCCTGTAGTTTGTATAAAGACAATAATTTGGAGACTAAACTGTGATTTTGGTGGGTGGGGGTGGGATGTGTCACATTGCCTTGTAGCCTTTGTGTGAGGAAGATGAAAATTCAGGTTGCTGTCCCTCTTGAGATTAATTTCCTTTCCATTTACCTGTACAAGGTTAATCCTTTAGCTCACAAATAGCCCTACCCTGTCTGCTGGTTTTATGAGGTGTGAGAATTCATAGCCAGAGCCTGATGTGCTGCTTGCTTTGTAAGAGCAGCTCAGACTGCAAGAACCACATGTGTTACCAGGTGTGCTCCTGTGGGATGGGGAGAGACCCGATTCCATAAACATCAGCCCATCCTGCCTTTCAAAGAAAATGCTTGGGAAAATCAGAGTTCCCCCTTCCCCTTCTGGATTCACTCAGTGGTGAGAACCCCCAAGCCCTGTGTGGAGTTTGCAGTGCCTCCGTGGAGAGCTGCCTTCCCCTTTGTCAGACCGCAGGCACTCAAGCAGATTTTTTCCCAGCAGGAAATTTCAGGCTCCAAAGGGCAGGAATGTCAAGGCCTTGTGTGCTGCCCCAGCTGCTGGTGATGAAGGAGGTCCTGTAGCAGTGTGCAGCCCCAGCCATGCAGACACTGCTGCGTGTGAGGGGAGATGACTGTGGCTGCTGCACAGACAGGCACCAGCAGAGTCTTCTAAACTAGAAATAAGTTTGGAATTCAAGTCCCTTGATCCATCACTCCACATGTATCTTGTATACCTGCATGGAGATTCCCAGGTGCAGTTATTACTACTTGCTGCTTAAAATTGAGAGATTCACTGACATTCTGAGTAGTTCCTGCCAATTCCAAGGCTATTTTTCTGGATAAGGCACCCATGGATTTCAGTGCTCCTCATATTACGTCAGTTGTGAAGACTAATAGTTAGGAATCCTGTGAGTGCATAAATAGATCTGATGCAAATAGTTCTAGGCCCTCTCTAGGGTGAAATGTCTGGTTTTGATGTTTTGACTGGTTCTTTCGTAGCTCTGATTTTTATCAGTTAAGAAAGTACAATTCTGTTGAGTCATTTTATACTCTTAGGTTCTTTTAAACTAAAGACTCAAACACAAATAATACTTTATATGTGAGTTTGATTTGGCCCCTAACCTGATAGACACCCAGCACATGTATGCTGGCACGTGGAATGCTGTTGGCTCAGCTTGTTAGTCACTTGTACCCTTGGGAGTTGAGGCCAGGCAGACATCCCCTGGAGAAGACACCTGGGGAAGCAACCTCAATATTAAGGTCCAAAGACCCTAAGTACATATCAGCAAGGCATAGATAAAGTGTTCCTGGGGAAATAAGATCCTGGGATTTTGTTACATGTTTGCAGTGTAGATCAAGTTTATGGGTCACCTGAGATCGTGGTACTTGCCCCAGTGTAGATTCACATGTAATTCAAAGCAAATGTCAGTGAACCTGATGGTAGTCAGCTGAACTGGGCTGCTTCAGCTAGCTCAGAGATTCAGGCTAAGCTTGAATGCTGGTATTATTCCAGATCATCATGTAAACTCAGTTTATAACTCAGAGCCAGGTTGTCAGCTGGGTCTGCTCCCATCAGTGAAGTTATGTGGATTTACACCCCTGCACATTTGGGCACTTCTGTTTGCCTGACCATTCACTTAAAGTAAAATTGTTAGCTTTGGGGTTCTGAAATGTTCAGCTCGTTACACATATTCAGAAACTGAGTATGCAAAACAAGATTCAACATCTTTTAAGCTTTTCTCTACTGTCTATGATCCTTATTCCTTCCTGCTGTAGAAATAGCACTGGTGAAGTCCTAGACTGTGTTGCAACTAATGAAAAATATTCTGTGAACTTTCATAGTACTAGATTTGAAGATTTTTGTTTAGTGTTTAATGTATTAAACATAATGACTGGAAAGAGAATAAAAAAGGAACAGAATAATCTTTTTGACATGGAAGTTCTTTAGCTTTGTAATCTTGAAATATTAGTTGAAATTGTAATTCTTGCTGCAATTACATTAATCATCTTGATTTTACTTTTTTTGGAGACCACTTGATGTTTCTACGTCCCTCTTGAAAAATGAGTAGCTGTGAAGAGCCTGAAACCGGATTAAACGTTCCCTGGTGCTGATAGGATCTTAGTAGCTGGAGCCATCACTAATCTAGAACTGGTTACAGTCTGCAGGCACCTCTCCCTTATGAAGACAGTGAATAAGAAATATGGGTCAAATCCTGAAGTATTTGTATGTTTTTTCCTGGGCCTTTGC
Organism: Pachyramphus minor; assembly: GCA_013397135.1. Taxonomy (NCBI): domain Eukaryota; kingdom Metazoa; phylum Chordata; class Aves; order Passeriformes; family Tyrannidae; genus Pachyramphus; species Pachyramphus minor. Next base: position 917,345 of record VYXB01007428.1, on the reverse strand, counting down.
TCCTGAAGCAAACTTTTGTTGAAGTACCGTGAAGGCCAAGCAGACACAGACTTGTCAGGATTTATTCCGCTACATAACAGAGGAATGAAGTAAACCACACTGTTCAAACAAACTGTGTCCTGAAAGCATTTTGAAGAGTGCCACAGTGCAGTAAGATGATTAAAATCATCTTATGATTGTAGTACAGGGAGAAAGACATGAAGAGGCCAGTAAAAGGGAGAATATTCCAAAGGCTTGAGAGAATTAGGCACATAACTGTCCTAAGCTCCTTTGAAAATCCAAACAAATACATTTTCTGTTGATATTAGAATGGGCTGAAGTCTTACAGGGGTAGTTGCTCACAGAAGGGCTGCTTAAGCAAAGAAGAGGAGGGTTTTTTTTCTAAGCCTACAATAATGAGAATGTTCAAAGTGATGTAGAGGTAGTGTTGTACAGGAGGGAGAGGATGAAGAGGAGTCAAGAGAGGCAGGGTATGGGACATATGAAGAAATTAATAGCAATGAGCCCTCAAGGATTCCAAGGAAAGCAAAGGTGAAAAACGTAGCTTTTGGGGCCCTGAAATGAATTGGGATCTTCTGACCTGCTTGGGGATGCAAATATTAGTGGCTGAGAGGAGGAGGGGCTGGCAGAGGTCAGGGCAATGGTAGATGAGACAATGGCCCCTCTGCAGCACCAGCCTGTCTTTCACTTCACAAAAGGTTTTTTGTAATTCAAATGAGAACAACCCCTGCTTAAGAAAGGGATCTCGCTTTGGAGTGAGAAACACTGCAACATATTTCACTCTCACTTCCCTTTGGTTACACCTTCCTCCATCAGTCAACGCATGAATGAATTTGGTTTGACCTTTGTTCTTGCAGAATTCCAGTGTAAACAGCAGTACACTGGAAATATAGATACGGTCCGGGATCTTTTTGGAGCTTTCTTTGTAAGCGACTTTTTCTTGGAAGTGCTGCTAGATCAGTTCATTTGTGGTAGCCCCAGACCACCACTGTGCTGAGAACACCTGTGCACGTGAATTTTGCCTGTGTCAGCCTGCAGCCCCCATGTCCATGAGCATCCTTGAGTGACCGCGAGACAGGCCTGGGTCACTTCTAGGCACCATTCAGTAACACTTACTGCCCTGGAATTTGTATTTGCAGATGCTGTGAAAGAGGTACAGGCAGGGAGGGTGGTCTGAGCTAAACTTGTCACCCAGGCTGGCTCTTGATGGAAGAGAAGGGCCTTTCTGGATGGGAATTTAGCCTCTCTCCTTAAACATCCCCCTAAAGTGCAGTGACTCATCCTCTGCAGTTGCCTGCCCGGTGCTCTGCTGTAGTGGTAACCTGGATCACTAACTCAGGGAAGGCTTTCAGGGGAAGGAGTCGATGGGTGAATCCTCATTGAAGCCACAGGGATTTGTTGACAGAAACTGTTTTGTGCTGGACCAAGAGAGTCAAAGTGAGTAAAAAGTTATTGGAATGTCTGACTCCCTCAAGCACCACTGAAAATCCCAGTGCTGTGCAATGCCAGTATTTTGTGACTGTTTCTTATTAACTTTGTTATAGACAGTGGAACACTGAGTGGCAAGATAAATGTAAGATAAATCAGCCAAGTGTGGTCATAACTGCATGAACCTTAAAATTCAGGATTGGCTAAGGACAAATAAGTTAGGCTTTTGCAATTATCTCAGGCACGTAGCTTAGATTAGCAGTGGCTGTTTCTCTTATCTAGTGTTTAAAGAAATAATCCATTTTATTTATTCAAGTGTTTTATTCATACATACACTTACATAATTTTAAATAGCTGAGTTGCTCAATGCTTCCCTATATTTTATTTAGTATGCATCAGCATTCACCATATGTCAGACTAAGAAGTGGGGAATCAGTTTCAAATTGCCATGATCCATATTTAGTTAATGTTTATTAAATTGCCAGTATCAGTAGAGGTTTTGTAATATGTATATATGTATTTATTGCTTATGCAGCTATACAATTATTAAAAATACCATTGAAAGTATGCTTCAGGTCAAAGGATCTCTCTTCTGTGATACCTCTGGATTTTGCAACTGAAGCTGCATTTCTTTTCTGAGAGTCTTCACAGAGATGAAATCTCTTACCTGAGATGAAATCTACTTTTTTTTTTTGCAAATGGTCATGCAGTCTGCTGTGGGAAGAGATGGTGCTGCTATATCACCCAGGTTTTTGTTGTGTGTGAAATGGTTGTTACTCTAAATGACAACACTGGAATGAAAGAAACAACTCTTTAAAAGAAGGAAGTGGGGAGGTGGGGGTGGAGTTGGAGCACATGAGTAAGAAAGACATTGTCCTCAGGGATATGGGAGTCATAGTTCTGAAGACAAAGCTCTTCGTGGTTGTTTTCAGAAATAGTGCAGTGAGTGTTGTGGAGCACAGATGATTGGTGTAAGCAGTTCACCTCACTTCATGTCTGCAGCTCAGGATTATGGAAGGTCTGTAACTCTGTAAAAGAAGAGTCATTTTAAAAGCTGTACAGTAGAGTCTGTTTGAGCTTCTGCTTAGCAGTAGCAGTGGTGCAGCTTCTACCACTCAGACTGCCCAAGCTGTTAGCAGAGAATGTGTTTGATATTCCATGATGTGCATGACTTTTTCTTTCTTTCTTTCTTTTTTTTTTTTTTTTTTTTTTTTTTTTTTTTTTTTTTTTTTTTTTTTTTTTTTTTTTTTTTTTTTTTTTTTTTTTTTTTTTTTTTTTTTTTTTTTTAATCATCTTGGTTAGCTAATACCTTAGTTCCTCATCAGGGGATAGATCAAAAAAATAAATGTGTACCAATAAGCTTTGAGGCTTTAAAGCCAATTTGATACACAGGAAACCTGAAATTAGGGCAATAAAAGATATTTCTGGTGCTATTTCCTCTTACTAAACACCTCTGCCTATCAGGCAAGTCCCTGTTCAGCTGTTTGCTGATGAATTAATTTGCCTGTAGATCTCAGCTGCTTTTTGCAGAGTTGTTCTCTCTCACAGCTGTGGCTCTTTATTGTTTTAAGAGAATGTACAGAAAATATTCTTCATGGATGAAATCCTCTATGCAGGAATTTCAGTATAATGCACTCCTGATGCTGAGTTCTTCCTTCCTTCTCCAGACAATGGTAATTTAAAATGAGTTTTTATAGAAATATTAATATAGCAGCCAGTAATTGCACAGTGAGGGAATACTGGATACAGTAATACACTCTTTAATAGTAGTACAGGTGCTTCAGTCTTGCTCCATTTTACATGTGTAATGCTGGTGATGCCAGAGGAGTTGCTGCTGCTTTCCAGTAGTCTAACTTAAATTTCACAACTGAAAAAACCTGAACCTGGCCCAGTATTCTACATTCTGTGTTGGCTTTTGCCCAGGACGGTAAGAGATGTTGGAAACCCACTCATCTATGTTTACTCAAGAAGTCCTTCATGCGTCTCTGAGATCCATCTGTCCCAGTAGATCCTGGCCAACAGTGCCCAGCACTGCAGATCACACCTGGGGAAACAGAACTGAAGCAGGTTCAGCCCCAGCTGAGGTGTCTGGATCCCCAGGGCTGTGGAAGCCCTGCAGTCAGCTGGTTACAGCTGAAATGCTGGAAGACTTAGTTTTCTGTACAAATGCACACTTAGTTGTTATGAAGTGTGGGGGGGACACACAGTTGTGATGGGATTTATTTTTTATAAATAGCCCTGTGCAGCCATTGTTATGCTATTTGGAGATTATTTATTGCATTGTCTTTCAGACTTCAGTGCAGGTGAGGACTGCAGTTGACCTATGGGATGGGATGCAGGGTATTTGCTTCCTGTCATTTGTGTAGAGCTTTAGCTTATAAACTGCATATCTGATAGGAAAAAAAAGAGTATCAGGATGACAAGATTCAAAGCTAACAATTGAGTAACATGAGCAAGGATGCACCTGCTCTTAAAACATGAACTTTGGCAAACATTCATTCTAAATGGTCAGAATATTTCAGTAGAGCCGTGTTCCCCCAGGACCTTCAAGCTGCTTGGCTAAAGACAATGGGGCTTTTTGGTGTAGAGGCAGACATTATCTTAAACAGCCACATTTAGTGGCAACACAAATTCAAGTGATGGAAAAAAGAGAAACTAAAATTACATTTGCAACTGCTTGTTCATATGTTTGCACTCTGTCTTGTCAGGGATGGATGCATGGCCCCTGTGCTGTAGCTGCAAGGTAAAGGTGCTCATGGAGGTCAACTGTTGGAATTCATTGCCCATGTCACCTCTTAATTTTTCACTGTGAGCACATTTTCTTGGAAACAAGATATCTTGCAAGAAGCTTTATACAGTTGATTGCACAGGTGTAAAGCAGCTTGTTTGTTTTAGAGCTAAAAATACTAGGCTCATCTAGATCCCAGGATCCTTGTTCCAAATCAGCCCCCATCACTGACGAGTTGAACAGAATTGCCTCATTGTCTCTGAAGAGCAACGTGGCATTCCACTCACCTGTTCAGAAAATGGGTTTTCCAGGATTGTGCTGTCAGTTGTTGCTCCCCCTGGACACAAGGAGCGGTTGCCTCATGGCTGCCTGTTTCTGTTCTCCCTTTCGTTTCCCTCAGGGGCAGGCACACTTTGCCTGCCTTGCTGTTTAGTAAGAAATCTCTCGCTATTTCTGAACGTTTGAGGAAGTATCTGCCATAGACATGAATTTTGAGAAGGGTCATGAGCAAACTCACTGCCTCGTATTTTGCATGTGTTACTTATGCTAAAGAGAAGATGGGAAACAACTGGTTTTCCCTAATGAAGGTATGGCTACAAGGTGAGTTCAACAAGGCCCATTTGAAAAGCATTTGAGAGAAAACCCACTATCTTCAGTCTGTTTTGTGTGAGAACAAACTCACAATTAGAAGATTCTTGCCTTAGATTATGCTCTGTGCTTTTGTGGTTCAGAGGTGCTGCAAAGACACTCAGATCAATGAGGTTTCATTGCAACAGTGGGTTGCGAGGATGGTGAATGGAAGAACAAAACACCTTCATGCAAAAAGGGTCATTAAAAGGACTTATTTACTGAAATGAACTTCTATACCTAAATTTCTTTCTAGATTTGTAATGTGTTTCTATTAGTATTTATCAGAAGAAAAATAGTCAACATGATGTGGGGCTGAAAGGAAGCATTTCACTCTGCTCAGTCTGATTTGTCGTAGATTTGCTTGAATCCTGCAGGGCATTTGTACTGTAAGACAACCTATAAACTGTGTTTATGCATGACATGAGGAGCATCAGCCGTGGCCTGCTGAGTTTGGAAGTAGCAGACCTTTAGGGCAGCAAGTCACAGTGAACAAATAAATGTTATGTTGATGCAGCAGCAGAATTTTAAACAAAAACAAATCCTCAGTGGACTGTTTTCCTAACGCTGAGCACATTAACATGGAAGACGGGACCTTTACAACCTTTATCAGGAGAATGAAAATTTCTCAGCCTGGTTTCCTGTTTTTTCGCTCCATTGTGCCATGACCTGGTTTTGTTCTGGACCCATGGGCTCTGCCAGGCCTTCTCCCCTCCTGTGCTGTGCAGGCAAACAGCTCGGGCTGCTCAGAGACCCGGCCCAGTGTGGGCACAGCGGAGCACTGGGAATGGCAGAGGGGGGGCAGGGAGGAAAGATGGCATGTTTTCTGCCAACTTCTTAGCCCTGGTTTTTGTGAAATCCTCAGCCTTATGGTCCTGAGCAGCGTCCAGCAGGCAGACAGAAGGAAGCAGAGCCTACTTGTGTTGCGTGTTTCAGGACTCCAGCAGTGTCTTGGTGATCTGCAGTTGGTGGTTGTTTCAGCAATCCCCACTAGTTTGGAAGAGGAGGAAACCACCAGCACACCCCAGTAGAGAGCTCTGCTCTTGATTGCAATGCAGGGGTGAAGGTGGTCATCCTGCAGTGTCCTAGGAATGACTTGCAGAGTCCCCAAGTCCTAGGGATGTGTTTCAAGACCCCCCAAGAAAGCTGACCCCCTATGCTTCCACATATCCCCGGAGGTTCGAGAGTTCATTTTCACAGAGATCGAAAGTGTTGCAGATGAAAAGGGTTGTAGTGATGAACTGAAAGTTCCTCATGAAAATGTCAAGGACTAGATCCCTTGAAATCATAAATGTAGGCTGGAGCAGCCAGAAAGAGCATTTGCCTCAGTAACTTTTTAGATGGCCAGAAGAGCCTTTACCCCTTCAACTGGTTCCTCTTTAATAACAATATGTCCTCCTAAATAACAATGTTTTGGACTATAAATAAGATACAGGCCCAGCAAGTTTTCTGATATTCACCACGACCACCTTCTCTCTTTTGGCATCACTTCTGTCATGTCCTGGTCCAAATAACTCTCTGATTTTCCAGCTAAATCAATGGATCTAATAAAAGGTCATAGCACTCTCCTCCCAAAAAGATTTGCATGCTATTTGTGTAATGGGTCTTGGAGTCTGTGTCGCCAGGTAATTAGAGAGATGGTGCTGGTACAGATGAGCTTAGACCCTAATAAGTAGCATAAAAAAATCACTTGAGAAGTTTGGGAAACCCTGACCTGAATGTCAGAATACCATCTCTGGGAAAGGGGCTGCTTTTTCCAAGCAGGAAATTGTTTGGAAAGAAAGTGGTGTTGCCATGTGAACTGGGCATGCAGCATTAGCTCCATGAGCCTTCTGTTTAATAGCTTGTGTTTATCATACTTTTTATTTGAATGACTGTGTTGCAACAGATTCTTCTTGCACCTGAGAAGGTATTGAAAATTGGGAAACAAATAGTTCTGCATCTGCTGAGTTTTGATTGTTCGGGAGGAATTGCATTTTGAAAAGTAGATTACTAAATTTCTAGGACCAAAATCTCTTGTAGCTGTCTTGTTTTATTACTGGAGGGACTGCTGTTCGTGTACATGAAGGCAAATCAGAGGCTGTAGGAGATTTGATGGACCATCTACAAAGCTGACTGCCTGTTTCCCTCTTATGTTTCTTATCCTTTCTCCTCTATCTCTACCTTTCTATGCCTTTCTCTCTCTGTCTTTTTTTTTTTTTTTCTCTCCCCTTTTCTCTCTTTCTCCTGCTCACATTGAGTGATCTTTTCAGACAAGCGTCACGGAAAAGCTGTTATTTAGATTAACACAGTCTCCACTTTTTTTTGATTGGCCTGTAACAGCTAATGTGGTTTGCACTTCTGTATACAGCTGTCTATTAATAGATCCATCATACTGGGACTGATGTACAGGTAACTATTAGTCACCAGTGGAGCTGCTAATTGTGTAGATTAATTGATCATTCCAATTGGTCTTCAGACAGAGATGTGATTAAAGCAAGGAAAAATCTCTGCCTGGCTTATGTTTTGAGAATGAGTAAGTTTAGTGCGATGTGCTACCTTGTATAACTCAGATGCCTGATTATTAATGCTCTGCTGTCTCCCCCCACACTGAAGTGGAAGGGCAGCAGCTCTTCCTGCCAACCCTCCTGTCATTAGTCACCAGCAAACACTTCACCTCAGCCAGTTCCCTGCCTGGGTTCCTGGCCCCATTGTTGCTAAGGTGGATTAGCTGGTTCTTACAAAATGCCTCTTCTGCCAGTGGCACCTGTGTCCTGTCCCTTTAATGCAGGAATCTGTTCTTCAGACTTCTTAGTCCACACAACCTCCTCCAAGTTCTCCATATCTAGCTGGAATCTAGACAAGATCTCCTTCCTCTTTAGCAATACAAGAGGAGCAACATGGTTATAGCCCTTGAAATTTATTCAAAAGCATGTTGAAAATCCAGGGCCAAACCCAAATGTAGGGTCTCTGTGCCTCATTAATTAATCCTATTTTTACTGGTGCCCATCCTATAAAGTGTGAATGGCTCATGAGTGACAGAGAGCCATGGCTAAGGAGGAACAGAGATGTGCCCCTGTTAGGGCTGGAAGTCAGGCAGAAGGACACATTCACTGTCTTCCAAACAAAATACCACAGGCAAAGCATTCCACAAGCTCCAGGTTTGGTCCAGTGACATCACTTTGTATCAGGTTGTAAGCTGCTGCCAATCCCAACAGGCCAAAGGCAAAAAGCAAAAGCTGAGTATGCACCAGCTGACATGGACATTGCTCAGGAATAGTTCAACTTTTAAAAGCCTTTTATTATCAAGCTGTAACAAAGCTGCTTTGTGCCATAAATACAAAGACATGACCTGCTTCCCCTCGCTGTGTCAGGTGGGTAAGAAAAGTTCCTTTCATCCTTGTTCACAGCACTCCCCAGGGCTCTCTGCTTTGTGTGGGAGGCAAGTTAGAAACCACTGACAAGAACAGAGAGGAAAACCCTGTGCCCTTCTGTGCATAGGTCATGGAGTTTATTGCAGCAGATTCTGTCCTCACCAGCTTCCCTTCAGTCTCACCTGCAGGTATTTGCATCTCTGCTGATGCCTGTGGAAAAGAAAATTCTTTGCTCTCAGTTCAGAAGTGCTTTTTAGCTGATGGTTGCTGGAGCCTTGAGGTAGAAATCCTTGCAGTGTTCTTTGCTAAACCCTTCTCACTGAATCAAATATGTTGTGGGTACATTCAGTGCAAATGCAAGTAGGTGCTAACTTCCAGTAGCCAAAGTTATGCTTTACAGGCTGATATTCAGATCACTGTCCATTTGTATCTGGCCTGGAGCTTTTTATTGACTTGGCTGTTAAAGTGGTGCAGAGCTGAGGGAAGGGGAAGCCTGACCTAAGTGAAAAGTTCCAGCATTGTTTTGTCTGTGTTTAACCAAATGAACTAGAGTGAACACGATAATGTATCCCAGGCACTGTCTGGTGATTTCCATTTCCCTGCTCCACATACTGAGGCTGTTGAACTCATCCGTAGCCCCAGCTCAAGGCTGAGCTGTGCCTCACTCAGCTCCAGCAGTGTGAATGTCCCTTTGTTGTTCTTCGCAGTCCTTTGCTGACACACGTCTCGCTGTGCGTGGGCACAGCTGCATCCCAGAGACAGGGGAACCTTCAAAGAAAGAGCAAATGGACCCTGCTGCAGTCTGCTGGTAGTAACAGATAATTAAGTCTAAAAGTTTCAACAAAGGGAAGACATTTATTGCCAGGCAAAGCCCAACAGCATTGTAGGAAATGTCTTTAGTAGTGCCTGTATGTAGCCCTCCCATCTGTGATGGAGAGTTGGTAATGTTTACATTCTTTAGGTCTTAAAGGTAATCAGCCACACTGTGTTGATGGGAGCTTAGAGGATATAAACTAGTGAAATCAAACTGTATCAAGCCATTTAAACATAATCTTTTTTTATCTCTGCAGGCATTTCTTCACCGGATCCGCCAGAATGCCGTGGACAAAGCTGAGAAGTACATAACAGAGGAGAATGTTAAGGTATTTCTTCTGTCTTCCTCATTTTCTTGGTAGGGAAAATGATATGCAATGAAAGGCCAGGTTCAGGGATATGAATATCAAATACCCTCTTGTCATATTGATGCTTATTATTAAGCTGGTTCCCCAAGGAATGGAGCTCATGTTGACAGTTTATCTGTCAATCTGTTTGCCCATTCTTATAACTGTCATCTTCCAGCAATTTTTCATCTCACCAGCTAATTTCAGTAAAATTTGACAACAGTGCAGTGTTGTCAGAGATACTGGCTTTTGGCAAGATTTGTGAAATGGTGAGTAGAGGACAGAGAGGCCATTTCAGCGTCTTTGAGAGGAAAGACAGGGAATGCACGGTCCTTGTCCATTTTGCCTAACAGTGCTCAGTTAACCAATTCATATCTGCTGTCTTCTACTACTCTAAAATTGATAGGGCTTGTGAAAAGGAGGCAGGCATATTCCTTTGTGTTCTGGTGGAAAGGAATTTGGGTCCTTGTGGGAGGACTAAGTAATGCGAGACTCTTGTGTGAGGAGGTTCCTGCAGGAAATTTGCACTGGAAAGGGATAAGGGACATAGAACTGTGAGGTACTGGCCTCTCTAGTGCCTATGGCCACAGGGGACCTTGTTCATTGTCATAAATATAAGCAACACTTTCTTGTAGTAATTTGGCTTAAAAACTTACCTTGCACACCAGTGAAACCAAAGCCCTGTTCGTACACAGATGCAAGTGACGAGTGGGACAGTGCAGTTTGTTTGCCACTCCTGGCTGGTTTATTGGGACAGCCTTTGGTGCTGAAGCTCCTCCAGCAGCAGGAGCTTTGCCCTGTACAGCCGTGGGAGCAGGGCAGCAGCAGTAGATGTGTTACACCAGGCACTGCTGGTGTTCCCTGGCTGTCCCAGGTGCTGAGCAGGGCTCCAGCCCTTCTGCCTGTCAGGCCAGCAAGGAATGCTGTTGACTGGCTGGCATCAGAAAGGGCTGGGAGCAAGACTGATGGCAGCTTTGTGGAGCTCAGCCTCTTGCTGTCTGCAGATTTGGAAATCCCTGGTCTCCACAAACTCAGCATCCAGTGTCTGAAGTAAATTCAGGGCTGGCTGAAGAAAAAGTAGACAAGTGATTAGTGACAATAGATCTTGTGGGCAGAAAGTGAGTTTGCTTGCAAATAAACCTACACAACTATTTGCCAATTTGGCAAGCAGCTGCAGATGCTGATGAAAATTATTATCCTATCATTATTCATATATCATCAAAATGAATTTTAATTATGAGTGCCATATAATCAGACACAGTGCCCACAAAGCCTGTGCAGAAGAATTCATACTTTCTCTGCTGATTTAAATGTATTTGTATTTGAAGTTTCATCACACTTCTCTGGGGAAGTGCCAGTTCATTTTTGTGTCATTCTTGAAGTGCTTGGGGGGTCTTTTTGAGGCCACTGTGAGACCTCATTTATTCTTGTTATTACAATACCGAGACTTCAATTACAGAGCTTCTCTTCAGTAAAAAAGGGCCTGTGCCTATTGCTGGTGAAATAGAATCACAAAGGCATAGTTTTCCTGATCAGAGGAATATATTGAATATTATCTGCACTTTCCACCCTCCATCTCCCAGTATGCCAAATAATTTAATTGTTTTTCCTGCAGTTGGAAGATACTTGTTCTTTTATTCTCCTTTCTTAGCGGTAGACGCTGGAAAAGCAAGGTGGTGTTGGGACTTCTGATAATCTCCCTGCTGATATTATGTGTCTCAAGTCATCAGAGAGCTGTGGCATGGCTGATGGTAGCAGAGACTGTAAAAATTATTTGGCAGCTTATGTAAGGAGAAGCTTGTCTTTTCCCCCCTTTCTTCATGCAGCAGAAATGTCTAGAGGAAAATACAGGGCATTCTGGCAGTCACTCACCTCTGAGCAGAAGGAGAAAGTGCTCTTTAGGCTAATTTGGGTTATTGCTCCCACTATGATTTTTGCAGGTTTCTCCTACAGCTGGAACTAAGCATGGGAGATTTCAGTAATCTTTGGCCCCTTCCAGAAGGGCTACACTGAGTCCTGTGCCAGGCCCAGATTTTACAAGTGCTCCAGTGATTAACAGCTGCAGCAGCATCAAACCCAAAAAAGTGGTTTTAGTTTATATGCTGCCTCATGTGGGAATAACTCTCCCGAGTTAGCACTGTGCTGTCACCTCCCTGATACAGCAGGTTGGAGGCAGTGCAGTGGGAAGGTGGGCACGAGGGTGGGAACTGCCTTAAACACAGGAGCACCTGCAGTCAAGGTCTGTCTGCTGCCCTGATTTTCAAGTGACTCTTGTCTGCAAATTCTGCTGCAAGCAGAGCTCTGCTGATCTCCACAGAACTCATTAGATTGCACAGATACTTCTTGGATCAAAAAACACTGCCCAAAGGCTGTTCCTGAAGGATAAAATCATCCCTGACAGATGTTTTCCTCTTGCTTGTTAATCCCCTTTTGGCACAGCTTCTGGCAAACCATGCAGGCAGGGGCTGCCCTGTCATCACATCTCTTCCAGCCATGTGACAGAACCATTGTGGGCTCTGCTTGAATTAGTGCAGGAAGTTTTCTGGGAGCAGGTTTGTATCTCCCTGGCCTTTTCTTGTGTTCAGAACCCATCAGTGCAAATTCAGTGCATTGGAATATTTTAGTTTATTGAGGGCTAGAAAGGAGCTCTGAGGTACAAGTGTGCATTAATGACGGTGCACACTGCATATATGAAGGGAGGGGGGAGCAAAGACAAGGGACATGCAACAGGCTTTGCTCTGCACACACATCCAGCTTGCAGGAGTTTGAGGGAAATACTCTGTCCATCCTTGAATAACAGAAGGTAGAGAGCTGAACCTGAGTACCTGAAGAGAGGAAGGCTCCTTGAATTCGTTATCTAGTCTACTCCTGCTAAACCAGAGAGAAACTGGTTATAAACCAGGAATTGAGGTTTCATTCTTATGACTAAACTTAATTTACAGATTATTTTTCCTCTTAATTGGTGCCACATCATCAGCCACCAGGCTGAGTCAGCATCACATCCAGAGAATAAATTCCAATGCATAAAGCTGAAGCACCGAGTGTTAGGGGAGGCATTTTGGGAATTGTTTGAAGGATGTTCGGCTCAATCACTTCCCACACCAAATACCAGCAAGGTGAAGGCTGGCTCTGTCAGGCTGCAGACTTTGAGGTTCAGAGAATTGTCTCCCACTCTCTGAGCCAGACCTGGGAGTCTTTTTCCAAAGTGAAAGCTGGTTGGACTGCACTGCAGATCTTCTCTTTGCAAGTGTTGTAATTAAGGCAAAGTGATAGAAACATTGTCTGCAACATGTGTGTCACTGCAGACTCCAGGATTTCCTCTGCCCTTTCAGGCTTCCCTCCAGTGGCTGCCAGTACTTCTGGCTGTCACTGCACATCAGGACTTCTCCCCCTCTGTAGGTACCATTCCATCTCCTACATGTGGATTCAGTTTCTTCTCCTATTTTCTATGAAAACGATTAAGACTTATAAATTTAATGTGTTTGTAGCAACATTCACCCTGGCAGTTTATTGCCCGTAGCACACATATATTCCAGTCCCAGGGACCACATAACTGTCACAATTACCTTTGAGTACAGGGCTGAACCAGGGGCCTCTTTCCCTGGACATGTGCCTTTGGAACCACCGAGGTCAGTGAAAGGGAGCTCTGAGGTGCTGCTCTTGAGGTTTGGGAGGACTGCGCACTGTTCTGTTCTCAGGTCAGTGGAATGCTACTTCCCATGTGGCAGAGATTTCATCCCCTATTTGCAGGTACATCTTTGTGTATGAGAGCTTTGAGTCCCTTTCTTCCAGGAAGGGATTCCTAATTGGTAGGAAGGGAAGGCAAACAACTCCCTGCTTCTGTGTCCTGCAAAGTGAGTTTGGTCCTTGTGGCTCTGTTTACCTGGCTGGTCTCATAGGAAATTTTCTCTAGACCTGAAAGAGGTTGCTCACGTTCATCATGCTCAGGGGTCTGAAAAGATAACCTTCATTTACAGCAGGTAGTTCAGGAGCAATAGAAGTCCAGGAAAAGGGCAAATATGGTGTGTTGCACTCTGTGCAAGTCCCTGTCTGTCCTTTGGATCCTATCACAGCAAGTCTAGAGCCATAAGATTTTGGTGCTACTACTTAACCAAACACTCTGAGATGTATTAAAAGCTAGCAATGTTCTTCTTGTTTTATTTCAGATCTTATTTTCTAACATTGAAGACATTCTTGGTGTTCACAAGGAGTTCCTGGCTGCCCTGGAATTTTGTTTACAACCAGAACCTCAGTCTCAGCATGAACTGGGAAATGTTTTCTTAAAATTTGTAAGTACAATGACTTAATGCTATCTGAAAATGCAGTTTCCTGTCATAAGCTCTCCTGCCCCTTAGTAAGCCTAATCTCTAAGGCTTGTAGCAATACTATGACAATGTGTGTCTTGTATGAAAGTTGTAGGTAGGGTGGGAAAAAATTTGTGAATGAGAACTTGTGAATTAGAACAATGGACATCACATCAAACTCAGCTAAACAACGATGTATTTTTAGAAACTCTTCCTTTTCCCACTGAATTTTTTTTCTTTTTTTTTTTTCTCACCCAGCTGATCACATTTTATTGCTGAGAATTCGTCTGCTTTGGTTCCAAATGTTTCAAAAAGCAACTCAGTTTCAAGTAAACGAATAATTATTGTGTACATTGTAAAATTTTAAAAAATTGAAACCCATAAAGATCCAAATTAAACCCAAAGGACAGTACATCATTTACAGTAGTTGGTGTCTGTGCATACGTTTGTTTGTAAATGAAAGGTGGTGTGAGAGGGTTTGTCTTGCTGAGATGAAGCACAAGTTACAACATCCAGCCTTTGAGCATGGAACAAGCAAGTACCTGCACTCTGTAGCTCCAAAATAAATCCAGTGTGGCTTTTGAACTCCTCCTGCAGGCTCAGGAATGCCAGACACAGAAGGGAAAGCACTCCTACGACACAAATTCACTCTGCCAGGTAGTTTAGGACATTTAGGGGAGTTACTTCTGTATCATCTGGCTTTGTGCCTGACAGCTGGTACTTGTTCTGTTGTACAGCCACAACATTGTGTCTGTCCTCATCTGCTCTGAGATGCTGCTCCCTGATCCAGGAGAGCACAGACCCACAACAGGGCCCCTGCAGTTGCAGCTGCTGATCCTACACTGCCTCTTTCCTATTTGTTTCTTATGCTGTGGAATTGTTCCTGTGGTAGATTTTTGGTTTGTTTCTCACTTGACCTGATTTCAGTCTCATACATGTGCCACCCCCTTGACTAACATGTGCATAGAGCTTGTACTTGCAGTTGGCACTTGCAACACCAGTTACATACACCAAGTTACAGGCTGGACTAATTTAAATGCAAAGTTATCTAATTTACATGCAAAATAATTAGAAATTGCACTTTTTTTTTTTCCACTTGGAGCAGCCCTCCTGAGGTGTCTGAAAATTAGAAAGCAAGTACATAATAGCCATTTCTTCAAATTCTTATTAACTCCACGAAGCCACAGGCCCATTTCCTATCAAAATGTGTTCTATTAGGCTTTCATAATCAAAATTCATGCTTTCACAGTTCATCAGGTTTGAGTGGGCAGCAGTTATACAGCCATTCATTACTTGGAGCTTCACCAACCAACCTCCTTGTTTAATTTTTATTTATGCTGTGACAGTTATTAAAATAGTATCTTAAAGGGGGATGCTGAGACCATGCCCCAGAATTATATCAGATGTGAGAAATGACTGTCAGCTGCTGAAAAACTTACTGGTGACCTCAGTTGAAGCCTTGACCACCCACTGGAATCATTGGCTATGAACAAGATATATTGTGTTCATATATTAATATTCATTAGGGAGCCTGTCAGAACTAGAGGGTGATGCTGTCAGATTGGCTGCTGGGTTGGAGTGGTGCTGAAAACCCCAAAATGTTCACTTCCAGCTGTTGGACTGAGTGCAAGGCCTGAGATATGTAGTCACTGGTACTGTTTTATTGTATAAGAACACACAGTTTTGCATTTATTACTATTTAATTATAATTATAAAATAGAATTATGCAATATTCCTTACCTATCCAACGTGCAGCAATACAGGAATTATGAAACTGCAGTGCATAGGAGTGAGTGCTGGTGAGAATTGGTCTTCTGATAGTGGGATGAGCTCACGCCGCTGTCTGTGGAGTGCAGTGCCAATAATGGGCACCCCAACTGTTTCATGATCCCCCTGGGGAGAAGCAGCTTGTGCACACAGAAGTAGAACATATATTTAATTCAGAATATATGGAAAAAGCTGGTCTCATCTGTAATTTCCTTAAGGAAATGTAGGAATACCATTAGGAGCAGTGTGGAACCTCTAGTCTGAGTAAGGACCAGTCAAGGAAGGGAGAGCACATGCACTGACTGTGCAGTGACCACAGGTCAGGAAAACATGTGACTGTGGAGCAGGAGGGCAGGGCATTGTCAGATCCTTCCCTTCTGATATTGCCAGAGGTTTGGTGGCACATTAGCTAGAAATTAGTTCAAGGGAAATGTGTTTTATGCTATATTTTTAGGAGCAGTGTTGCATGAGTGATCAGTTTTACTGTCTAAGTCATCAGGGACCTTGTTTTGTTGAGAATTACGTCTTCTGTTTCGGTTTTTCATGTTGACAAAATTAGTTTCAGCCTGCTTCGAAACAAGAAAATGCCATGCCTTGTTAAAAATATGTCCAAATAAAATGGTTACAGTTTTCCAAATGTTTTTTCTAGTCAGAACTGTTTTCAAATTTATACTAATTTGTGGACAGTTCTAATCAACCCAAAATAACACACTGGGAGAACAGACTATTGGTTAAAGATTTATTTTAACCAAACAAAGAACAGTACAGACTTCCCAAAATCAGGAGGTCTTGCTGTGTATCCAGCAGATTTGCTGAGTCAGAAGTTGCCATTTTTATGTGGGCACATCTCTGACCATAATTGCACTTTAATGTAGAGTAACTGCAGGTTCAGGATTCCTGAGCTAACATCTGTAATTAGGTAACTGATAATTTCCTCCCCAGGCAAGGGGAGAGCCCCAGGACTGACTGTCACCCAGACTGAGTCATTTAAAGCATAGTTCTCATATTTGTGGGTCGCTGGCGTGCGGCACAGGGAGGGCTCTGGTGTGTGTGCAATTATTGCACTGTCCTGAGCTTTAGCAAAGGGGTTTTGTCATGATCTAAATATTACCTCCTAAACTCCAGGCACTCAAAGCTGCAGTCAGAAACCTGGGCAGTGACATTTTGTGTGCACTGATGCTGTTGTGTTAATGGCTCTACTTTTAGTTTCAAGCATAGTGCTTGTGTGCTTCCTTGGAGCTGAGAAGAGGTGAGAGGAGGAAATGTGGGAGAAGCTTGGATATCTGTCTTATTCTGTAACTCTAGTTTTTATGGTTGACAGCAATCCTATTGACTTTTTTCTATTGTGTTATGGACCCAGCCCTGCCTTTTCCTGAATCTGGTGATCAGAGCCTTTATTTCTCTGCAGCTTTCCAGTATTCCCAGTATTCCCAGTAGCAACTGAACAGCTGCTGCTGAAGGATAAAAATCTTGCATGTGTGCATTCCAGCTCTTTGCACCCTACCCTTTGTGGCTGCTGTTTTATTTGCTTTGTCCTATTGTTCTTGTGTTTGGACATACATATATTTATTCTCAATTCTTTCTCTGGAAGTACAAGGAGGGGAATACATTTCATCAGATTAGTGATAAACCAAACCCAAAAGCATTTTACAGTCTCTGTGCATGTTACATCTATGAGCATCTGACCAGAATGTCAAATTCTCCTCAACTAACAATTTCTTTTCCATGTGGCAATAGCAAAGGGAATACCCAGGGAGTGCAGCTGTATTCCCATGGATTCGTGTTACAGAACTCCTTCAGTTGGCAGTAGTTTTTTGCTTGGATCAATATGAGCTATCTTAAAAGCAGTTAGATGCTGCAGAGATCTTCATCTAACTCAGGAAGGTTTAGGAGCGCTAGGAGTCAAAATCAAAACTCAAAAAAAATTAACTTCCAAGTTCTGGGGAGATGAAGAGGTCCAGGCAGAATGTTTGCAGACTGGGATCCTGATGTGAATACAGCAGCAAACTGTGGAGGGCATTGGTTGCATGGCTTGGTACCCTGAGGTGTAGCTCTGGAAGGCTTCACATTCTACCCCTGGCAGAGTTCCACACTAATGCATTGAAATGACTTCTGAGATGCAAAGTAGCCTGTCTGGGTGCTCTGCATGGCACTGCATTGTGGCTAAATGCAGAAAATAAACTGCTATTGTGAGAAACACCCCAAAAATGATGGAGTTCTTTTAGCTTCTGAATTGTTCAGCCTGCCTAAAGCCTACTACAGTCTTATGATCCCCTTTTATTCTGGTGGATGCAATACTGGAACCCCAGAACATCACTGCTGAAAGTTCAGCCAGTCCCACCAGTCTTGAGAGGATCAACTCACCTCTTGCCTCATCTGCTCAGGCATGGAAATAGTTGTTACTCCTTTTTTGAATCACTCCAGTGTTTCCAGGTACCTGGTGTTTGCAATGGGTTCAGCACCTCTGATCATTTTAGATAGAAGAAATTGCACTGTCTTTGAATCTGGAGGTCAGCAGAGCAGAAGTTACTGCCCCTGAGCTGCCAGCTGACCCTCATTTCTTAACAGGGGATTTCCTTCCAGCATTTGCTGGTGGGTGTGACATGTCCCTGTATAAGTAGTACCTCAATCTAGTTGTGAAGCTGCATTTCCCTTTCTTTAAATATGCTGGTTATTTTGTGTGTATTTCTTGAAATCCTTCCAGTTAGGGAGACTATTATGGACAGCTGTTTGGTGTTGTCTGCCACTTGTTTCAGAGCACAGAGTGAACCAAGCAACTCACTGGGGCTTGGCCCTCGCCCCTGAAAGGCAGGGAGTTTCCAGCTGGTTGCTTTGTGTTATAGTTCCCCTCCAAGTCTCTGAGCTTCTTCCAGGCCTTGGTTCTTCCCAGTCACCTGTGTTTCTTCCTCCTGCAGGAGTGGTCAGCACAGCTCAGAAATGTCAGCCCTCTTGCTCCTGGCTTTTCTTTGCTCCTGGTTACTCTCATGGAATGTCCTAACACTCATACAAATATCCCTGAGAAAGCAAAATCCCTCCTTTCAGCAAAGAATATACAGATATTTTCAGTGATGTGTTAAGAGGAAAAGTGCTGGAAGACTCAGTGCTCAGAAAGCTTCTGTTGACTTACAGCAGAGTTAAGCCAGGAGTTAGTGGAACACCTGTATCCATTATTCACATCAGAGGAGTGTCACATGCTTCATGAAAAGTCCAACCCTAATGCCACTTGGAGTGCACCCCTGTTTGTAGAGAATTTGGTATCAGACTGTGGCAAAATATCCTCTCAAGTTGTGTCTGAGTCAATAAGTTCCTCTGTTTTTCCCTGCAGAAAGACAAATTCTTTGTGTACGAG
Organism: Pachyramphus minor; assembly: GCA_013397135.1. NCBI lineage: Eukaryota > Metazoa > Chordata > Aves > Passeriformes > Tyrannidae > Pachyramphus > Pachyramphus minor. The sequence continues at coordinate 898,629 of VYXB01007428.1, read as the reverse complement.
GAGTACTGTAGCAACCACGAGAAAGCACTCAGACTGCTGATGGAATTGAACAAGATCCCAACAGTGAGAACATTCCTCCTGGTAAGCACCTTCTCTAGCACTCTTGACTTAACAATCTGACTTTGCCCTGTACTCATAATAACCCTTTGGTATCCCAGGAATGCTGGGCACGTTGCAGGTAGAATCCATTCCAGGTGTGGAGCGCTTGGGGTGGATGGATATTGAGGTAACTGGTGAGTTGAGGCACAGAACTGAGCACCCCTCTGGTATGAGTGATTCAGTGAAAGCAGGGAAGATTTTTTTTTAATGATTTTTTTTTTTTTAAGAACCAGCAGAAAAAATGAGCACAGATTGTTAAAAGAGTAATGCAATAAGTCAGCAGCAGGACTGAGACTAATTCCCACTGGATTTGATTCCCTGCTCAGTTCTCTAACCAATTCACCATCTGCAGGCTCACCAGAAAAATGTGGCCTGCTTCTGACACCCTTTTCCCCATGGGTCCAGTTGTGGGCAGGAAATGTAGTCTGGATGAATTTGTTTTGACTGCATCATTGCTGCTTATATCAAAAGTGACCTAACTCCCCCATGCACGCCGTGGTGGATCTGCACTGGGAGGGACTATGGCCATGCAGCCTTCAAGTGCCTCTTATGAGTCTGGGCTGGGAGGAGAAACACTCAGCGGACAGTGCCTTCTGCCCAACATTCCTTATTTTTCTTTCTTGGTTGTTTCTCCTCCTTACTTTCACCTCCTTTCTCCTTGATTTTTGAATGTCTTGTTTTCCTGCCCATGGATGCATGGCATTTGGAACGGGGTTGGCACATAGGTGAGGCACACCACTTTTTTTTCTAGTAAATTCTATGAAGCAGAGGGCAGTCTTTTTGCAAAGGACCTGCTTTTCTTCTTTCTGCTCGTCTTTCTGCTCTTCTTTTTTAACTGTTTGCCAAAGGTCTGCTCTTTCCCAATATAGTACAGCAAAGGAAAACTTCTGCAGAAATGTCAGTCACAAGCAGGGCCAGATCATTCCTTTAGCCACAAAATACAGGCCTCAGAGGGAGCAACAGGGACAAGCCCTCATGCTGGTGGGTAGGCAGAGTCTCTTTGTGATGTCTGAGTTTTAATGAACCTTTTCAAGCCATTACTCTGAGTCACCAAATGACCCTTTCCTTGTTCATGGGTTCTCTGGGTGCTTCTGTTGAGGGAAGCTAATGAGAAAGAAGATGGAAAAGTACATGTAAACACCATCCTTCCCAATGTTTAGAAAGTTCTGCAGTTCCACTGGATTGACAAAGCCTCCTGTCTGTGTTACTGGCAGCAGCTGGCAAGCTGATTACAAGGCACACAGAAGATGTCACACTGTCTGCTGTGGGTTGCTGCAGCACCTGAATCCAAGGGAGTCCTAAAATAGCAGTAAATATGGGAAGAGAGGCTGCACTGAAGTGTCTACTTTGCTGTGACTGCTGTAATTTCTTCCAGGCCTCCCTTCCCTTCTCCACTGCCTCCTAAAGCCACGGCTGTAATGCCACTGTGAAGGGAAGGCAGCGTTAAAATACAAAGCTTTGCTTGTGAGGGTAGATTTGGCCCGATTGCCCCCTCACAGCTGCTGAAACAGAAAATGTGGGAATGTGTTTGAAAAATCAGTAAGTGTTAAAGGGCAGTTTTGAGCCCAGAGCTAGAGAGAGGCCTGAAAGAAGAGATGGGAAGGACTGAATCACTCGAGACTTGGAAAATTGGACAGGGAGCATTGTGAGCTGGTAGCCAACGCCACAGATCTAGAATAGCCTGGGGAAGGGTTATTTTACAGACAATTGTCTGCAAAAATACCAGTTAGGACTAATGAGATTTTATGTATGATGTCTGTGAACATTCCTTGAAGAGAAGGATTGTTGAACTACAGCCAAAAACCCACTAAATTTCAGAATGTGTTTGAGCCACAGCACACATTTCACAGGGGAAAATGTTACTGGTGGTGCCCCAAAGCAGGCCCTTCTTGCCTGAAGTGCATTTAAACTTCAGCTTCTGTGGACAGGACAGGTTTGCAACTGGGGTGATTTTTGGAGCAACGTCCATATTCCTGATTGAACATAGGAATGTGGACTAAGTTTATCTGAAATAGATTTGAAGTCTGTCTCAATCCAGTACCTATCTCTGGCAGCAGCCAATAGCAGAATCTTCAGGGAAATGTATAAAAAGCTTACAGTAGGTCAGTGTTCATTTGTCACACAGATTATAGATTATTGTGACAAAATAAGGACAGATCAAGGACTAGAAATGTGGGGTTTTCCCCCCCCCAATTGTTGTACTCCCCTCCTATGTCAATCCTGAGAAATAAATGTCCATAACCTGCTGGAAGTTCATGTGTGCTGGTTTAGGCAGCCAGTGCACCCAGGCTGTTTGTCCAGCTGTGCTCAGGCATAATGTTTTGCCAGAGAATTGGTGGATGTGATGCAGATGAGTCATTTGTTCCAATTGCAGTTCAGTTTCCTTCAGGCATAAGGACTGGACTAGAGTTAATGCCATGATTGCTAGTTAGTAGGCTTTATTTTAGCCTTCAAGAGTTTGCTGGACCAATAGTGTAAAACTAGTGAACAAAGCCAAATGGTCATACCAGTTGTGGGGTTGGGTTGGATTCTTTCAGGTAATGGTCCATCCAGGTTTGCTGTTTGCCATCGTTCTGTTACGACATTTTCCGAGCCACCAGCTGTATAATACTTCTCTGAGATGACACCTTTCTGCTCAGCCATTGTTATCCACAGCAAGTTTTCTTCTCTTGATGCCTGCAGAGCTTTGCAGGTTTGGTGCCTCTATGTCAGTGGTCAATGAAGTGCCATTTCCTGTACCTTAGGTTTGACAAAAGTGTTTTGTGACTTTAATGCATGTTACAGGAATACAAAATCATGTCAAGGAGCACCTGAAAGCTTTGTGTGTGAGGTAACATTTCTTTCCTTTTTTGATTATAGGGTTGTATGCTTTTGGGAGGCAGAAAGACGACAGACATTCCACTGGAGGGTTATCTGCTGACTCCAATTCAGAGAATTTGCAAATATCCACTTCTGCTTAAGGTAAACCAAAGAAAGTATTTCTCCAGATGGTTGATTTATTCTTCAAATGATTCTGCATTTTTTTAGCCCTGACTTTTGTTGCCACTGCTGCTTTCCTAAAGGTTGGATCTTCTCTGAAGAAAATGTTTTTTTATGGGTACAGGTGAAAAGGTGCCTAATGCTGACAGGGTGGGTGCTAAATCCTGGGTAGACCAGACAGGGTAAATAACCAAAGCCTTTTGACTTCAGTTCTCTTCAGATGTTGCTAAGGCTTGTGAGGGCTATTTTAGCCACTTCCTGTAAAGCTTTGTTCAGCCAGAGTTGTGCCAGCGTTCCGAAGGACTGGGTGGGGGTGAACTGTAAACTGGATAGTCTTTCATCACAGTGTGTCTAGTTTGAGTGTGTTTAGTTCAGTAATGATCAAAATCCTGTATCATCTGACAGCTGTTTGTCAGCTTGTTTGAAAACTGATTGGTTGTCTCAGATGGTTCCCAGTGGATGGGTGTGATTGCAGAAATGAGTAGTGTAAGTGGCAGTAATTGGCCCCCGTGTTGGTATTCTTACCATAGCAGCTAAAGAATAAAAGACTAGAAGAGAGCTAAGTTGCCTCTCATCTCTCCAGGTCAGGACAAGGAGAGGGAAAAGGAGAAAGCAGTTTTTGAGAGATCTTGCATCACTCTGGACACTCTGTGGCTAACAGCCCTCAATGTTCTGTGATGTCAGTCCCTTCCTCATCCAGAGTAACGCTGCATTTACTAAAAGAAAATTAATTAAATAAAGGAAGAGATTCCCTCATACATGGAAAGAAAGGTCCCTTTCTGAGTTCTGGAAGCAAGTAAGAGCTCTGTTTTGAACTGGTGCTCTTGGTCCCAGACTGAGGACATGAACCAGCCATGTCATGTATACCTGTTGCAGTGCTGTGCCCTTCCCTTCCCCAGGTGAAGGGGTTTCATAGGTACGAGCTGTTTGGCTCAATACTCATCTGCTGTTGCACTGAAAGTTGTAAGTTACTTGTTTCATCTGATAAATGTTTAAATGATTTATTTCCATCCAACTGTAACTTTCAGAGCCAAATTTTCAAAGCACGTCTTTCCTGCAGGTGGAGTTGTTCTGTCACCTACACAGTTATCTAAAAATGATCTTTGAGTAGTTTTATCCCAAAATTTCCTGAACTTTCTGAATGAAACCAAGAAATCACTGTCAGCACCCCATATTTCTTACCTTTTGCACTGTGTCCTTGATGGTGGTAACTGAAGTCAGTGTAGTTTCACATGTCAAGTCTGGCCCTGCAGGGTGGAGACCATCAGTCATCTCTTGAGCATGGTTTGAGGATCTCTGCTCTAAGCCATGCACATGCATAGCTGTCTTAGAGAACTTACTTCCCCTCTTACTTCTGCATCCCAGTGCCTCTGCTGTTTCTCTTTCTAGCATTACTGTGTTGCTGGATTACCCGTAGCTAATTAGGCCTCCTTAATTCCTAAGATCTTTGGGAAGCATGATTGAGTGCTAGGCTTCTATCAGTTTGGATAATCTGTACAGCTTTCTGTCTGCTGACAGGAGCTTGACTGGCAAACTAAAATTTCTATGCTGTTTTAAAAGCTCTTCAAAATACTAGAACGACAAGAGCTGCCAGTAATAAAAATTCCTCTGAAATTTCGGGGCTTTTACTCAAATCCCATGAGAATGCTGACTATAGAAACACACCTAAAAGAAATGCACACCTTTGATTACAAGGTAGTAGCATCATTGATGCAATGACATTTTGGTGTTCTTCAGCTTAACTTTTCCCTTTTTTTTGTGCCGTTCTAGGGCAGGTCTTTCAGCAAGAGCTCTACACCTCCTCCTGCTGCATCCCATTCTTCTGCGGATTTCTTTTTGTATCCAGGCCGATAGAAATGACACACTGTTCACTACGTGAAATTTCCTGGATGGGAAATACAAACTTTTAAAAAAAGCTGAGGGGAATTAGGTTTTGATGAGGCAAAAATCTGCCTCAGTCAGTGAGATTAGGCCACGACTAGAGGTTGTTCAGCTCAGAGAATATCAGTGACCATTAGAAAGTGTGGTGGATTCTGATTCCCAAGGGTAGTGAATTCATAGTGAATAAACTGTGTGCTGTTCAGGACTCGTTTGATACTTTCTAGCATGAAATTACCAGAGTGGACACAAGTGTCTCAGACATGAGAACAGCTCAGGGAAAATACAGGCGTGTTCTGTTCATGCTGACCAGGAAAAGGGAGCTCTCTGAGTAAGGAAAAAAAAAGATAGATTTAAAAATAGCACAACCCTCAATTTAAGTGTTTGCTCTCCCTTTGCTACTGAACTGCAGCAATTGCTCCTGAAATAGCTGTTTTGTATTCATGGGGATTGGATCTTATTTTATCTAATTCCCAGGGCAAACAGATACTGTTGTATTCCAGCTGATGAGAGAAGTGAAAGACCAGAGCTAGCCTACTTTGCTTTTTTACCTTTGTTTTTAGCAAGGGTTTGTGAACATCCAGATTTTCTGGTGACTTTGATATGACCTTGTATAGCATAAGTATTTAGTGTAGCTGAGTAGTAGGTTTGGTAAAATTGGTATCCACCATGGAATTCAGACTTGTCTGTGTTTGAAAGCCAACCAGAGCAGTAGAGCAAGGCACATATTTTAAATGCTGAACTCTTTTTTTATTAATATCTTATGTGAGTATTCCTCTTCGGAATAATAGCATCTGGCACGGAGTTGATTTGGGTTACTTAATGAAGAATAATATGCTGAAATATCTCCATGTGCAGATACACTTTGGGCATATATTACAATAATTTCTAAAAACTTATGGCATCCTGCAACTGGTGACCTTATGTTTTCTCATCCTTGCAGGAAGCTGCTTGGGTTTTTTTGACTGGCAAATGGTGGAGACAGAACAATGATTCAGATGATGATGATTGATAAATTTCAGTTCTATTTATAGTTTCCCAGCTTTTGTGACTCAAACATTGCAGCTTTGGAGTGGCTGACTGTAAACAGTTTTGATTGTCTGTTTTTGTTTTGGTTTTTGTTTTTGGTTGTGTTCTTTTTTTGGTTGTTTGGGGTTTTCTTTCAGTTTTGTTTTATGGTGATTTTTTTTTTTAATTTGAACATTTTGGTTGCTTTCTTTCTGTCTAATTTGCAAGCCTTTTATATGAAGGCTGAGACTCCAACCTGTCTATGGCATTTCATAATCTCTGCACAAATAGAGAGGTAATGATATTAATATTTTTGGCCCTAATACAGTTCTTACCTGCTTCAGACAGCATGCAAGAAAATTAGTGTCGAATTTGCTGGTCAGTACATTACTTCCTTCTCATTGAGAAAGGGGCTTGGACTAGACTCAAGCAAAACTTGTCAGTGCTGGGCACTGTGATTTGGGAAGAGGAGAGGAAGCAGAGGCAAATAGATGCACAGACCTTGAGGGCATAAACTGTGTGAGCCACTCGGAAGCAGCCGGAGAATTCCCTGGTGTTCCAGCAGAATGGTTTGGATGAAGGCAGCTCTGTCCCACCCAAGGCAACCTGGGGGACTCAAGTATCTAGTCTGCACCCTACTGCTGAAGAGTAAAAGCAGCTGTTCTGTAAACCAGTCTCTGAACAAAAATAGCCTTTTTCCCTTAATAAAGAGCATTTATGTCAGCCAGAAGCAAACCCTGGGGGAGTGGTGATCATGAGTTAATCACACCATCGGGGTGGGGATTAGGCAGTCACTTCTGTCTCCTTCCTCCCAGCACTGGAGGAATGTGCAGCACATGATTGTAGCACCCTGCAGCTTCTGAGAGCCCAGAGCTGTCACAGGGCCTGTGCCCTGTCTGAGCCCTGTTCTGTTAAGGAATTGCTCAGGCTCCAGCCAGAAATGCACATTCCACCTCTGATCCTTTAGAAATATCCCTGTGTGTACACAACTCCAGGGATGATGAGGGCAGTAATTATGTATTGCTTCATGTGGGGAAGAGTCATTGGCCCTGAGAGGGGAAGAAAAGCCTGGATGCAAAGAGCACTGACCAGATTCAGAATCCCCTTGGAAAGGAAAGCCCAACAGTGAGGCACACACAGGCTTAGTAAATCACTGCCTGGACTTGGAAAGGGAAGGATGGGAAGCTGGTGGTGTGGATACAGAACAGGATGGTTAACTCCCTGTCTCCCTCCTCTCCCTCTCCATTCCTCTCAGAGCTGTTCAAGAAACAGAACCTTCTATTTTTCCACTTGGCCATAATTGAATATATTTATCTTTATGGGTTTGGCTTTCTTTTTCTTCCCCCCACCTCCCAAGAAAAGTGATTGTGCTCTCAGATTCATGACATTGTGTGGTTAAATCCAGCTCTCTGTAGCACAGCATTAAAAACTCTTGATGCCCTACAGAGCTGTAAGGAACACTGCCAATTTATAAATCATACTGCTGTCTTCCAGCACATTCTATATATAACCACAAATAGCTGCTAATATTTATAAAACTGGAAACATGTTTTTGTTGCATTTTAATTTAGCATATATCGTAGGTTTGATGGCACATTAAATCTAATCTATTTTATCTGATTTATCGTTGCTTGTCAAGTATTTACCCTGAAGAGACATTGACATAAATTACAAATTTTAAAAATATGCAGAATTAAAAAACTACCATGATTGGCAGGTACACAGATGAAACTTGATTTGACGTTTATTTTCTGATTAGTTTAAGTGTAAAATAGATTTTAATACAGGCATGTAAGTACAAAATTCAATTTTTTATTGGTTTGTTTGTTTTGTGTTTTTTTTTTTTTTTTAACCACATTTTGGAACTGTTCAGTAACACAACTTTTTGAACTGCTGAGCCCAGAAGTGAGTTGTGTTTGCTCTCTCTGGGAGCTGAGGGCTGGGGCTCTCTGGCCATGCTCCGTGCATGCCCTGGGCCAGGCTCAGCCCTGGCAGCAGAGATTGCAGCATCCATCACACAAAACCCATGTTAAGCCATGTCTGAGTGTTCTCAGGAGAATAAAGATAGGAGGAAGGAATTTTTAAAATACAGAAACTTGTAGCTTCCAGCTGCAAAGCGTGTTCAGTGTCAGTTTGAAGTACACAAATAGTCAGTGTTGCGTGGTGAGGGAAGACATGGGGAAGGGTGGCAGAGACTTCTTAAAAAAAGATCAGTTAAGCAGAATAACATCCTTTTTTCTAGGAAATACTGAAACTGCATTTACATTAAAACCCTCTCTTGTTTCCTCTGCCCACCTGTATTGTTTGCTCATCATCCTTCCTGCCACCTCTTGGCATCTTCTCTGTGAGGTTCTTCAGCACACTCAGCAAATAGACAAATGTATGAGCAGATGATGTGTCTTACTTCTTGTGATTTAGTTCCTATATTTAGATTCCCTAATATTTGGAACTCTTTTAGCTTTAAGCTATTTAAAACAGTGTCTGAGATTGAAATACCTCAGTTGGAAATCTTTTTATTCCATTGCATAATCCAGTCCTGGCCTTTGTGAGTAGAGGAGCTGCAGATGTCCTGCCCTCCTTCCTGGCACTGTTCATGAGGACACCAGGGTTGGATGGAGATGTCTTGGAGTGCTCTGTAACTCCCTTTGTAAAATAAGTTGTATTCTGTGTAGGTGTTACGAGTGACACAATGTTAATCTCCACAGCTATGAAAGAGGCATGAAATAAATGGAAAACCCTGTGCCCAGAGGACACAGTTCCCATTTCCATCTTAATTCTTTGAAGAACAGAGATACTCTCTTTTTCCTAGCTTATGATACAGAATACCTTTGCAGATTCCCCCCCCCCCCCCAACAAAGAAGAGAGAAAAGTGTGTTTTATGAATTATTTTAAGAAACTCTTTGCAAGGAATAGTTTTCTGCAAGTGGCAGCAACCTCATTTCCTGGCCCTGTTAGTGCACCAGTTGCAATACATGAGGTAGTAATTCCAGACAGCAATATCTATGGGCTTTGTGGAGGACAAGGCAGTCATACCCAAGGTTTGCCACCTGGTCTGTCTCTCAGCTGCCTTTCAAAATGTTGTGAAATGCTCTCAGAGTTTGCACACCATAAAATGTGTCACTGAAAGAAATCAGTCCCTGGAGCTCCCTGCCTGTGTTTTGGAAGTGCTGAGCTCTGCTCCTTTGGGCAGTGTCAGTGTCAGGGCAGCACAACTTCTCCTCACATGGCTCAGGCTGGGGAGGAGCAGGTTCTCTGAGTGCTGCTGGTGCTTATGCTGTTGGGACAAGTGGCAGCCCCATCCCTGCCTTTCCTGCCCTCCTCTCCTGCTCCTGGGTGGGATCACAGCAGGGTGGAGTGGGGGAGATGCTGTTTGTCACAGCAGGGACCTGCTCTGAATGAAGAGATCTCTCTGTGTCTTGGGGTATTTCTGAAAGGGACATTTAGACAGTGCTAGTGTGTCCCTACTGTTTCCAGTGCAGTGTGGGTGACACTGGAGCTGCAGACCTTCAGTGGTTTTTACTGGGAATCCTCTGTATTGGAAGCATGGAGCAGAGGGTAGTGTCCCCAACATGCAACACCTCTCTTGGCCTTATTTTCAGCAAGAGTAGAGTAAAAGCTTCCACAGGGAATGTTATTTGTGGCATCAACTGACATTTTTAGCAGCAAGCCTCCTTTTCCTGTCCACGTGTTACTCACTCTATGTATCAGAGTTTAAAATCATTAACTCCTCTCTCTTAGTGGGATTCCGAGCTGTCAGCACATCACCCATCTCCTCTGTCATCCATCTGACAAGAACCACTGTCTATCTCCATGTATAATTTTCTGAAAAGAGAAATTGTAGCTCTGAATAAATTATCAAAATACTGAATCTGCTCAAAAAACAGAATTGCTTTATTTCACTGGACAAGTATCAACATTCTCATACATTCATTTGGGCCTTTCTACCTCTGGGATCTGTCTGGGTGGGAATGAGAGCACCTCCCATTGCCATGTGTTGATTCTCACAAGACCTGTCACTTGCATTGCTTAAAGGAGCACCAGTGGCCAGGTAGTTTAATCTCAAGATGCTGATTTCACTCTAAAAACTGAGAAGTTAATAAATAGTTAGAATACATGGTACTTCTGTACTGCTGGGTGTCAAGATAGTTTACTAGTGCTGGTGGTTTAAGTCTTGCTCCAGTTAGCATGGGGAAGCAGGGAGGAAGAACTGAGGGGGTTTGTGCAAAGACAGAAATGAATCTGTACTGCTTTTAGTTCTAGCTTTCTCTTTTCAGATATGCCTTCCAATGCTGCTGGTGTCTGAGCACCTCAGTGCTTGTCTTGCAGGATGTGTGAGCAACTCAGGTGGGGCAGGGCCCAGCAGTGCTCAGGATCATACCTGGAGACAGAAGATGTCAGCACTGACCAAAGCAGCACAGCACAAAGATCTTGCAGTTAATGGCAGAATCTGTGTGGTGAAAAGACTTGCTGAGGTTAATGTGCTGATGTGGGGAAGCAAAAGACAAACCAGACCGCAGGTTAAGGCTGGTTGGAACCGATGACAGGCATTTGGGGGTTGTGAGCACTCTTTTGGATGAGCAACATCTGCTATAGGCTTGTTTGCCCTTAGCTGTGGGAACTGTGGGTTGAAGCAATCCAGCTACATTCACAGTGCTGTGCAGGCTCTCTGGCTAAATCCAAACTCATTCTTGTGTCTTGTGCAAAATGATGTGATTCAGCAGCACAGGATCTTTAAACAACCAAATTGAGGCAAAACAAACATAGTGAGAAAGCTAAATATTTCAGGCAATCTAAAAATGTGGGTCTTAAACACCATATTATGTATCCAGAAAAAATTACCAGCCTTATTTTAGGTTTCCTTAATGTATTCTTGTCTGATTGTGGCTGACTGTAATGTCCTATTGGTCTAAAAAAATGATTGTGAGTTGACAGTGGTTGCACCTTTTGCCAAACTGGTTAATATTGTCAGATCTTGAGTCTTCCCTCTGCTGTGTTTTGGTGGACAGGTTTTAACTGGACTGTTTGCTTTGAAACAAGTGAAGCAGAGACATTATTTGGCTCTCTTAGAACATGTGACCTAAATATATGAACGTATAGCAAACACATGTTACACAGCAAAACATAGTTGGCTTGAGCTCTCTTAATTTGTCATATTTAACATGAGAAATTGCTTTATTTATTTCACAGCATTCCTATTAAACCTGTGCAGATGAAGAACAGAGAACAACATCTACATAAGATGCCTGCAGATTCTCTTTAATTTGCAGTGGTTCTGGCATTTTCCTGCAGGCTTGCTCACTAACGCTTGTACCTCTCCATGAACCACTTATAAGTTTCATGTTTCCTTTTTTTTTTAAGGAATTAGCTAAGAGGACTCCCTCTAAGCATCCTGATCACCCAGCTGTCCAGAATGCTCTGCAGGCAATGAAGACAGTCTGCACAAATATCAACGAGACCAAGAGACAGATGGAGAAACTGGAAGCCCTTGAACAGTTGCAGTCCCACATTGAAGGATGGGAGGTAGGAGGCAGGATCAGCAAGCTCCCTGGAGGCTGGAGTTTAGTGACTCATGCTGTGTGCAGGGATTTCTGTTTCTTATGTGATGTGTAAATGCTCTTGAAGGCGTGGGCAGCATCGCTGAGGAGTTTAGAATTTGATGTTTATTTTGGGTGTGCAGGCTGCACACAATTTGTAGCAGAACAAATGGATTGTAAAAGAAGGGTGTTAGGGCTAGAATGGACTGACATTTCAAATTGTCAGGTCTCTCTTGAAAGGCAAATGGATCTAGAAGATGAAATCAGGAGTGGTCTAAATAATCGAAGGTTCTTTTTCCATTCCCATAAGCCTTTAGTTTTTCTGGGAGCTTTGAAATTTGTTTCACTTAGCTTCATATGGATATTCTGTATAAAAGATAAGGGTTGGATCAGCAAGCATTGGATCAGTCTGTTTGTGTTTGCTCCAGTTCAGTTACTAATGAATGTGTTTCCAGTGATGTGTTTATCAGTAGCTGGTTCTGTGTTGGTGGAAACATTTTCTACAGACGGAAGAAAAATAAGAGAGGGAGAAAACTACAATGTGAAGCTTGGGGGGAAGAGGAGATCTGGAAAATTCAGTAGAAGTAGTGGGAAGTCAGGATGTTGTGCAGAGGATTGGCAGCTTATCCTGTGATGATTTTGGCTGAGGCCTTGGGTCAGTGGAGCTGGAAAGCTGTGGGAGATGCACCATGGGGAGTCTGTGGTGTTAAACAGCCTCATGGAGAGAGCAGCGTTGACCTTTAGGGAGGGTGATGTTCAGAGTGTCAGGGCTGAGCACTGCCAGCTGAGCACATTTTGTTAGGGGTCATGTAAGCTTCCTCATGTTTGGACTCCTGGGTGCTCTCCATGACTCTCTTTTGGGTTGTTTTTTATTTTTCATGTATGTTTTAAACCTTGCTTGTTTTTTCCCTGAAGGATGTTCTTGGCATCCAGCTAAAGACATGAGAACAACCCAGATATCCAGCTGTGTAATTTTTGGATATCAAACTCAGCAAGCAAAGTCGTACAATTTTCTGTGTAGCAAGACTTCTAGAAGCCAGTGAAACATTTCAGGTTCAATGCAACTCCTGGGTCATCTAGGCAATGTTTGAACTCTACAGCCTGAAATATGACTATTTAAAGTGTCCATGATGCCATAAATAAAGTGATATCCAGACTTACTGTTTTTTTTTTTGTTTGGTTGGTTTGGGGTTTTTTTAGGGTTTAACTTACCTACAGCAATATCCTGGGGCTAAAATAAAAACCCTTTCAAATTTGCTTCTATACAAATTTTTGTAATACAGACACCTATGTCACTCAGCTCAAAATTTCTAAAAGGAAGTGTTTTTCCCTCCCAGTTAGCCATGGAACATTTCTAAACTGTTCTAGTGGCATATTGAAAGGAAGACTTGCTTTATACGTCACAGATAGATGGTGGATGTAATAATATAAATACCACGGTGGTAATTTTTTGTAAATGTAAAGGAATTTGAAAAGAAAATTTGTGAAGAAGTTTGAAATTGATTGTCAGTGTCCAGTCTTCACAGTGCAGGGGTCTTACAAATAAGGACCCTATAACAAAGGGCTGTGTTTATAAATAGCTGGTTTTAGTGCTTTCAGATATGTTTCACAGTTTATTCCTAATGAGAAAGGTTCCTAGTTTCTATTTTGGAAAGCTACAATTCTGAGTTAAATAAATTTTTCTATTAACAATACAGTGCTATAAGTCACAGAGCTGTCTGTAGGAGGAAGTCTATAATGCAAATTTATGCCTATTTTTAGTTTATGTGATGGCAGTCTCTCCAGTGAAATGGAAAGTTTCCCTTTTCTGTTAGCATGGATGTAGATTCTGAAGCACTGGTGCCCTGTGCATATAGTTATATACCATATATACTTTGCAGCAAGGTCTACAGCTTCCAGCTTTTTCAGTCCAAGGATCTAAATTGTCAAAAAGAGGTGAAGATCAGCTTACTTAGGATCAAGTATTCTACAGATATAAAGCACATAACCTGCATGTGGGGAGTGTGCCAGCAACCCAGCATGAAGGTTGGTGTCACCTTGTGCACCTGACTGGGATCAGGCTCCACCTTGTCTAATGTGTCTCTTTAACCAGACCAGCAGTTTCACTGGTTTCTGTGCCTTTGCACTTCCTTTCAACTGTTCCAGCAGAACCCCCTGCTCTGCTCACCATCCTGTCGCTGTCAGAACTGTGACACCCTCAGTGTTTCCAGCACAGAGAACAGCATCATTTTGCTCCTGCAGAGTCTCCCTGTCCTCCAGAGACAGCTGTAACTTCACAAAGAGCAGTAATTGTTCTTCAGAGCGATTTCCTCAGTTCAATATTTTCTCTTTAACATCTCTCCCCGCGGATCTGCGTCTCCCTCTGGAACACAACCATCCTGTCACTGTCCTGGCATCACCCTGTGAGCTCTGTGTGAGACACACTGCAGTGAGGGCAGGCTGGGAAGCCACCAAAGGCCTGCAGCTTAGTCACAGGTCTGCTCATCTCAGTGAGCTCTGCTCAGATGCATCTTTTTGGAATCCACAGAATCCTTGTAGCTCTGTGTTATGGATTAGTTTCAGTCAGGTCAGTTTGACTCTGGTTAATCCTTCTGGGAAACAAGGATTAGTTTCAAAAAAGGGAAAAGTAGAGGATGCATAAGAAGACCAATTTTTGTATGCAGTGCTTTTGTTTGCTTAGTAAAAACCAAGTAAATATGCCATTTCTATTATACATTAATATTTCTGTGGGCAAAGCTCCTCCCCTTAGTGAGTTACTTTTTACTGAACAAGTTCTACATATCCCCAAATTCTCAAAGTCGTAAGTGCCATGGGGAGCAAAACCCAACCCAGAACAGCAGGAATTGGAAGATATGTGTTAGTGCTCAGGCTGATCAATCACTTCATAATTGCCTGTAATTTGCAATTCTACCAGCTATGATGTTTTCTTTTTCTTTTCTTCCTTCCCCCTTCCCCTGCAGCTTGGTCCCAATTAGAAAGGTGAGAAATTCTGCATTGTCTCTGAAAATATCAAATAAATCTTACTGTGTTTCTTACTATTGAAAAACCTCTTGAAATGTTCTAAATGGGAAGTAGGTAGGCCAACAGCAAACAGGAAATGCATTGACGGTGTTTAGATACCATCATGATGGGTCTGATGGAAAAATAAAGATATGTAGATTTTAAAGTGAGAAGCAGCTGTTGCAGTCACTTGCTTTACTTCCTGCACAAAATAGGTCAGATAATTTTACCCAGTGATTCTTGTGTCAGTAAAAGATTGACTCCAGTTACTGATATCACTGTACTTGTTGCTTTTGCTGTCTTTGGGTGTCTTTTGGAAAATCAGGTTCTTGACCTTGAGGTGCTGTCATGGGCAGACCATGTGAGGAAGATGCTGTTCTGTTGCACAGTCAGTTGGTTTCTGTTCCTATTTGTATGTGTTCTAACAGGCTTTGAGGGTCATAATTCTAAAACAAATGATTTCTCCTGGACATAGTAACAAGTCATTTTCAAAATAACAAGTTCTCTTTTCTGAATGTGTATGAAGTCTTTCCATAGAATGATTAAAAAACTAAAAGCATATCAGACAGCAGATGGAACTATTGCATCTAGCTAGTTCTTCCATCACTCTATCTAGAATGTATAGACAGGCAGATGTGGAACACACAAGTTGGTGCTGCATCCTTGGCAGCCTTTAAAAACTCTGGGATCCCAGCACAGGAAAGACATTGACCTGTTGGAGCGAGTCCAGAGGAGGCCACAGAGATGGTCAGAGGGATGGAGCAGCTCTGCTGTGAGGAAAGGCTGGGAGGATTGGGATTGATCAGTGTGGAGAAGAGAACTTCAAGGTGAACTAATTGTGGCCTTCCAGTGCCTGAAGGGAACTTACAGGAGAGATGGAGGGACTGTTTACAAGGGTGTCAGGACAAGGGGGATGGCTTCCCACTGACAGAGAGTAGATGTAGGCTGGATATTAGAAAGAAATTCTTCCCTGTGAGGGTGAAGAGGCCCTGGCACAGGTTGCCCAGAGAAGCTGTGGCTGCCCCATCCCTGGAAGTGTCCAAGACCAGGTTGGACAGGGCTTGGAGCAACCTGGGCTGGTGGAAGGTGGCGCAGGGGGGAACGAGATGATATTTAAGGTCCCTTGCAGCCCAAACCATTCTATGATTCTATGAAAGAATAGCTGCTTCCTTGTTAACAATTTAAAAAACTGTAAAATCACTTTTCCTAGGAATAATCTGAGTAACTACTGAGTAACTGTGTGGCCAATTGCTTATTAGGATTCTAGAAAAGAGAGACCTGCATGTCCTCCTGACAAAAGAGCTGGAGAGACACTTCTCCAGTGAAAGGAGTTCTTGGAGATGGTGGATAGGGATCTGTGTCTGTCAGACCTACCATTATTCTTCTAGAAAACTTTCCTGAAGCATCACTTGTGATACTTGCAGTGGTAGCTCAGGGTATGAAGGGAAGACTCATGGTCTTGAGAGGCTCACAGTACAGGTGCTTTGGGAGTGAAAGATCTCTTCAGGATGACAGTGCCCATTTGTTTAATGGGGAAGATTTATTGTAGTGTATGAAGATTCAAAAGAAATATTTGTAAGAGAAAACATGATGTGTTTAGCGATGTTAAGAAATTGAGGGGTTCCTCCTTAGGAGTGCATCATTTATTTCACAGTTTATTGACATGCAGATAAAATAACAGCATCATTAAAGTTAAAAATAAACAATATAAAGTTAAAATAAACACAAAATAAAGGTAAAAATAAACAATATATCTTTTTTATGTTCCAGGGATCAAATCTGACAGATATCTGCACACAGCTCTTGCTGCAAGGGACTTTGTTAAAAATCTCAGCAGGAAACATCCAGGAGAGAATGTTCTTTCTGTTTGATAATCTGCTGGTCTATTGCAAGAGGAAATCCAGGTGGGTCCCTCTGTATGTTTGGGTTTATAAGGGAACTATTCAGATTTGTCAGGAGAAGGTGTGACCAGTTACTGATCATTCCCTGTTGCTCTGTAGGGCTGAGTCACAAGTGGGACCTTCCTGTTCCTGACTGTTGCTATTACTTAGGCAATAGGGAAGAGAAGCCACTGTGTGGTAGATCAATATTCCAGGCAGTAACAGAGTCCTCCCCCAGCCCTTGAGAAGTGCAAAGAAAGGTCTTAAACCAGTGCAGCAAAAGCACAGGGTGAGTTCTTACAGCTGAAGAGCTTCCCAGGGCAGGTGGGTCTTCAGGAGTGATGTGAAAGTGCCAACTTTCCTTGTGAGATTATTCCAAGCAGGAGAGGGTGACGTGAAAAATGATCTAAAGCCAAGCAAGGGGAGAGTGGGAGACTAAAAAACCACATTAAATAAATGCAGGGCCCAGGGGAGTGAGAAAGAGATGAAGATTTGCAAGTTGCTGTCAGCATTTGCAGTCCACGTGCTCTGAGCATTGTCTTCCTTTCCTATCCTAGTAACAATTTTTGCATCATCACCTAAGAAACCTTAATTATTATTAACACCTACTGCTTGTTATTAAAATAGCATTGGCAGAGTGGAGGGCAACTTGCTTCTGCAGCAGTGATACTGTGTTTCAGTTCCTAAGTTTTTACCTCCACAGCTCCAGTCTCATGTTTTGGTCTGTTCTCAATTTACAATGCATTCTCTATACTCCCTTCTCCTCTTCATTCCTTTCCTGTAATATCCTCCTCCTGTTTCAAGTTATGCTTTCTTGTTGGTGATGACCAAGTGGAATGGCAAACCCAGCTAGAAATTCTGTAAAACTAGAGTGTTCTCTCCAAAGAAAATTCTCATATCTCAAAATTCCCACCTCCCCACCCCCCTTTTTTTTTATTGTTCAGTGGAAAATTTTAGAACCATTAAACTGGGAAAATTAATTTCAGTAATTAAGTTCAGACTTTTTTGTGTGTATAATGCTGAATCTATGCAATGTAAATACAAATTATTAGGTGACATCTGCATTAGAAATTATTAGAGTGAAATTTGTTTGAATTTAATTTAGAAACATATACACCATTCAATCTTATATGGTTTTTAATGTTACCTACCTGAAGCACTCTGACTCTGAAATGAAGTAAAGGAGAGGATGCATTTCATTTGGACACTTTACCATATTTGTCAAAATGAAAACTTCTATATGAAACAAAGTTCAGAAATTTGTGTGTTTTATAACAGGGAACTATTCCTTAAAAAAGCCCCCAACAGTTAATTTGATACTAATCTTTTTCTTCTTCAGAGCTCTTTCAAGCTGTTTTTCTAGTCCTGTTTGTAGTTCAGGTCAGCCTGGCTCCAGCACTGCCCAGGCAGTTTTCCCAGAATACTGAGGTTTAGAAAACAAAGTGTTCTGCTGCCTTTTAAGCAGAACTTTCTTTTTGTGCGGGAGACACTGCCGAGCTCCTCTGTCATTTGGCTTGATTTTGGAGGAGGCTGGTGTAACACTTGGATTTTCCCAAGGGATCAATATTGTTTATCTTTGTCTGACAATGCAGCTTGAACTGATGGATGTCCAGAATCTGATTTCCATTAAAAAACATATTTCATTGAGTCTGCTGGGAATTGCCTAATGTAAAAGATATATTTAGATCACTGAATGACTTTAATTTTGAATATTTCTGCTGTCTAGCTGCTATTTATAATTAGTCCAGGATGGAAATCAGTGTCTTTTCCCTCATGCTGTTGTGCCCAGTGGCTGCTTGACAAACAGTGACATGTTAGTGGGGCACACCTTAAAGAAACCCAACACCCCAACAAAAACTGTCTGTTTGTTCCTATTTGAGATTGAATAACTAGGTTCTCATCTCACTTGTAATGGTACTAACCTGAAATCACTGGAGGTTTTTTTGGTTCAAAAGTGGAAGCAGAATTCAGGCCTCAATCTTTGATCAGTAGTCAATGCAACATTTGAATCTGGACATCATATTTTTTCACAATATTGTAAGTTAGGAGCAGTGTTGTCGAGACCAATGTAAGCCCTGTTTAGAGCTGGAATTAGATCTGTGGTTTTAGCTCTAAGACTGCAATCATTTCTTTTGCAGAAGCTCTGGGAAGTCTGGCAAACTGATGACATAGATTTTTGGGGCTGAGTATTGTTTTTTTGTTTTTAGCAGGATCACAGACTGCTGTTTAAATTGAATCCTGATGTCAGGAACAATGTATATCATGTGGGGAAATAAGCTGAGTGTTTAAAGGGTTTTCCTAGGGCTGCCAGGACAGCTTTTCTTTTGACTTCCACAGTCATCTTTAGGAAATGATCCAATGGCTCCAAGATCTCAGTCCCTGTCAGCCTGATTGGATGTAAATATGTGGTCATCACCAAATGTGTGTTTGTCACTCAAGTTAGTTGTAAAAGAAAAAAATGTTTGGGAAAACTTGATGATTCTTGTCTCACCTCAGTTTATCATAGATACTTAACTCTGACAAGAACTTTTCTCCCCTGTTGTTTTTAATTGCAATATTCTTTGAATCTTGTGAGCTCCTGGCAAGTTGCCCCAGCATTCCCTTCCCTGACCAGAGTTTGGACACCTGCCACCTCCTAATGACCATTGACCAGTTGTGTTTTGGTTCACATTGTGGGGTTGTTCTTGGATATTAAAGCTCAGCAGGTGTCACTTGGATAGTTTTAAACCTGTTCTAGACATAAAAAGCAGAACATAATTAGCAGTGAAAGAGTGCTTTTGTGAATTTTTTACAAGAAACTTCAACAGAGACACTATAAAGCTTATGGATGAGAATGTAAACTTGGGTGCAAAATTGCCACAGCAGGAGTTTCCCGTACAGTGACAGGTAGCACACATGACAGGCCATGTGACACTGGCCTCTTTACGTGGTTCATTTCATGTTTGAAGTTTGGTGCATACCACAAATTGATCAAAGCTTTAGGCAAACCAAGGAGGCAAATGTAAGGTGAGGTCAGGTGATACTGCAGTTGTCATCCCAAGGCCATGTGCTGTTCAGTTGTCCTGGCATTTCAATCAGTCATCAAGAATGTAAATCTCGAAGGCACCTCCATCTTCACATAACCTGGCACAATAAGCTCATTATCGCTGTGCTGACACTGGTGCACCCTTATCTCTGGGAGCTGATTGAGTGTTCCTGTTATTTAAAATCAGAGATTGGGTCAAATACCACCAACCACTACATTGGAATTGTCTTTTAACAGTCATATCTCAGATTGCTTCGTTAATATACATGTTACACCGCTTGCTTATGTGTTGCTAACAGTCTAAATCCTAATTGCAGAGTTACTGGGAAAAAAACATCTAAAAGGACAAAGTCAATCAACGGGTCCCTTTATATCTTCAGGGGCCGAATAAACACAGAAGTCATGGAGGTAGAGAATGTGGAAGATGGAACAGGTAAGAGACCAAATATTGTCTTTTGACAACACAGTAAGTTTAGATCTTGTGTTGGAAGTTGGTGCAGGAGTCCTTGTCCATCTCCTTTAATGAAATCTAGAATAATCTATGACACTTGTGGTGCCTTCATTAGTGGGCCAACTGACATGGCTGAAAGACTGCACATGCTTTCAGGCACTAGTCTTTCATTCTGAAATGACCTTATGAAGAGTTTACATACTCAGAAGCTTGTCTATTTTTACTCTTAATCCAAGTTAATTTAATAAAAGATAGTTTTATCTTCTTTCCATCCTTTGTTTTCTTACATCTTAAGCCATTACAGCTACAATAATAGAACTTCTGGATCTTCTTCTCATTTAGAATGTTACTAAATATTAGTCTTAGCATCAAATCAGTAGCATGGAATGTGACCATGAACAAAGTATGGGAATGGCAGATGTGTTATGATTCTTGTGTCCTGACACAGGCAGGAAGACTGGGTGGCTTTCTGATTTCATCCACAAAGGCCACACCAGCCCCTGCTCCTACTGTAAAAAGTCAGTAATTAATATTAGGTCCTTTAAATAGTTGATGTCTACAGAGTTCCCATGTCCTGTGGACAAAAGTCCTCACAGTGCAAGAAGTTAGTGTGTCTCCAGAAAACTCAGAACAAATAACCTGAACAAACATCCTAAACTTTCTCCCCAATGTCATATTTAAAAGGCTTCAGTTCTTCTTCTGAGGTGAAATCATCAAGTGTCACCCTTAGGACTGGAGCATTCAGTCAGTTTGAGCAGCCTTTAGACGCTTTTACTTCCAGAGGGGCGAGCACTGCTGGTCCCATGGGCAGCCAGGGAGAACACCTCAGAAATCAAGGGCTTCACAGAGGACAGTTTTACTGACTGTGTCCCCCCCCAGGTCGGTGGAAGGAGCAGACCTTCTGTTCACTCTGTGCTTTGTGCTTTGGCCTTTTGCAGCAGATTATCACAGCAACGGCTACACGGTGACGAACGGCTGGAAGATACACAACACAGCCAAAAACAAGTGGTTTGTCTGCATGGCCAAGACTGCAGAAGACAAGCAGAAATGGCTGGATGCCATAATCAAGGAAAGGGAGCAGAGAGAGAGTAAGTGGATGGTGGATTTTGTGTTGCACTGAACGAACCTGTGTACAAAGGAGAAATGTAAATGCATGTAGATGTATCTGAGAGAAAGAGAAAAGCTTGCACTTGTTCCTTCATGGGCAGAATTAAAACCTATCCTTAATGACAAAGAACAGGAATTGAGAACAAATATTTCTGAATGTGTACTTTGGGGTTTTTATGGACTTGTGTCAGTAAATTTAAACAATATTTGTATTTAGCAGAGCCAGTTTCTTTGATGCATTGAATTACTGTGAAAATATTACATCTAATCAATTTAATTTTTTGGTCTTCTAATTTATTGGTCTTTTATTTGTAAAGAGGATTAAATTGTATTTCTCAGTAAAAGGAAAGAAGCTCCAGCTTGCAGCCTGTTTCCTGATGAAGTGAGACAAACTCACTCTCACAAACTTAGCCTTCATGATCTTTCAATGGGACAGTTCCTGGAGAAGAACCCTAGAAATCCCAGCCCATGGAAATGTTCAAGGACAGGTTGGACAGGGCTTGGAGCAATCTGGGCTAGTGGAAGGTGGCCCTGCCCATGGCAGGGGGTGGAACAAAATGAGCTTTAAGGTCCCTTCCAACCCAAACCAGTGTGTGGTTCTGTGAGACACTGCACTTCGACTGGGAACAATGGCCAATTGATGCAGATACTCGTTCTTGTTACTTTTATCTGTTCTTGTGGAATGAAACACAAACTAAGCTTATCTTGAAACAGTGTCATACAATAGAAACAAGCTCACAAACCCAAGAATCAGGGGTGAGATAAAAGTTATGGGTTCCTTTAAAAGTCAGAACTATCCTTCCCAATTGAGCCTGTTGCCCTGTTTGCCCTGTGGGAGCTGTAACAGCTCATTGCCAGAGAAAATTCCACTTATTCTAAGACATTCTGTGCCCGACCTTTAGAGGTGGTTTCCCTCACTGCCCACACAGCTACATTAAAAATGTAATTGCTCATTTTATGCTACAGTACTTTTCATCTACTTTGCTAAACTCCAAGCACATTACAGTGTTGTTAGCATAGAATATAAAACATTTATAACCTACTCTGTCAGATATAAACCCCAATACACCTTCTGATAATAGCAAGGATACTCCCTTCAAAGTGTAGATTGGACATGATATAAATTGGAAAGAGCTACCAGAAGGCAACATGGAGAATCAGTTTTGTTTTATCTTCATTGGTCTACTGATCTTGCCACTTATATATGTTTTAATAAAATACATTGCTTGGCTCTTACTTTTATCATCAGAGTGCTGAATTGTCTCTCTAAAAGATGCAGCGAGTTTCCATTTCACAGTGAGTTTGTGCTTTGGGAGGTCAAAGTGTCCTGTGGGATTTTCTGTGCATCAAGTAAGGTGTGTGAGGGGAGAGATGGTTCAATAAACAGTAAAAAGACAGGACTTGAAAAACAGACCATATTTAAACATGGACCTTGCTGGAGAATATGGCGAGGTGACTGAAATAAATACCATGAAGGGAAAAGGACTGTTCATGAATAGAAAGTTTCTCAAGGTTTTCCATGCAACATTGGCCAGGAAGAGTGGGGTTTTCTGATGCTTCTTGTTGTATAGTTTTATGATGCAGCTGATGACAGGCATTCAGGATAAGCATAGATATTCTGACGGAGATCCCAGGCTTTACTGGAAAACATCCTTTGGATCAGAGCACTTGCATAATCATATAGTTATCAATGTTTGGATTAGAAAGCTTGGTGAGATTCCCATTTCTGTAGGATGAGTTGGGTAGAATGTGCATTCCAGGCTGCCAAATCCATGGGAGCCTCAGGAATTCAGGGATGTGAGAGCAGCAGGGAACATGTCCTGTTACACAGGCTGTTTTCTGTCATGAGTCCATGTTGTGAATTAGCCTCAGCTCCATGTGCTGCGTTCACAGTGAGTTGGACCAGTGCTGGGGAAGAAGAGGATGGAAGAATAATGGCAATAAGCCAGGGGGTTTGCAGAGCCAAAACCATTAGCCAGATAATGGACACATAAGGAAATACTGTATTTGAATGGCAAAATGTTGTGCAAGTCTAATTTCTGGAATGTGCATTTCAAGCCTCTAAAACAAATGCATTAAGTGTTTTCAAAAAGCTAGAAAGCATCTCTGAGGGCTCAGAAGATTATTGATTCATTTCAGTATCTTACCATAAAGCAACAGGATTTATCTCCAGTTAGGATGAACTCCTCTTCCTAAAAATTGTATAGTTTTCCTTTTGTAACCTTACACTGATCACTTAAATTCTTCCTAATGTCAATCTCTGTAAAAATTAAGCATGTAAGTACAGGACCATTTCAGGCTTCCTGTTTTCAAGCCAATCTTGGAGTTGTCTACAATCTGTGCCTCTGTTCTGGACTCCAGAGTTGCCCAGATGTACAAATTCTGGAGTAACTTAGCCAGAAAACTAAGCAATGTGTGTTTGGACTAGAAAAGACAAAGCATCTACAGCAGCAAAACAGCTTTTGTCATGTGCTGTCCTCCTAAAACAGTTTGCAAATCTGAAGGGAAGAGGGCCAGAAAATGCCAGTTATGAGAATAGTTGTAACATGGACACCTGCTGTTTTCAGAGATCGTCCTCCTGCCTGTAGCAAATTTCAAGTTAACATGAGCTGTGTGGGAACTCATACAAAGTGAATGTGAAATGTTCTTTATATCAATTATCTTTTATTC
Source organism: Pachyramphus minor (assembly GCA_013397135.1). Taxonomy (NCBI): domain Eukaryota; kingdom Metazoa; phylum Chordata; class Aves; order Passeriformes; family Tyrannidae; genus Pachyramphus; species Pachyramphus minor. The sequence goes on along the minus strand of VYXB01007428.1, from coordinate 874,998 downwards.
TTTAAATCATGCAGTATTAATGACTGGGTAATATGATTGTCAAACTCTATTTTTAGCCTAAGGGTATTAGTAAAAAGGCTAATTAAGAAGGGATGAGAAAATAATGTTCCTGTTTAGTTTTGATTTATTCACAGATGTGAATTTGATTTCAGCAGTTTGTGTTTTTGGCTTCAAGTAATAGAGCACTCAGAAAGTCTTCTGCTCTTTCAAACATTTAGATGTCTTTATCAAGTCTTATGCTTGAAGTTATTTCAGGTTCAGAGGTGAAATTGCAACAGGAAATCAGTTTCAGAAGATTGAGAATCACAGAATCTGAGAATGGTTTGGATTGGAAGTGACCTTAAGGGCCATTTAGTTCTAGTCCTAGGGGCAGGTTCCAGGGGCAGGAACATATTCCACTAGACCAGGTTGCTCCAAGCCCTGTCCAACCTGGCCTTGGACACTTCCAGGGATGGGGCAGCCACAGCTTCTCTGGGCAACCTGTGCCAGGGCCTCTTCACCCTCACAGGGAAGAGTTTCTTCCTACTATCCAGTATAAACATCCCCTCTTCAGTTTAAAGCCATTCCCCTTTGTCCTACCAATACAGGTACTTGTCCAAAGTCCTTCTCCAGCTCCCTTGGAGCCCCCTTAGGCCCTGGAAGGGGCTCTCAGGTCTCCCCAGAGCCTTCTCTTCTCCGGTGAACCCCCCCAGCTCTCCCATCCTGGCTCCAGAGCAGAGGCGTCCCAGTCCTCCGAGCATCTCTGTGGCTTCCCCTGGGCTCACTCCAGCAGCTCCGTGTCCTTCCTGTGCTGGGATCCCAGGGCTGGAGCAGCTCTGCAGGGGGGTCTCACCTGATGGGGCAGAGGGGCAGAATCCCCCCCCTCCACTGCTGCCCCTGCTGTAGGGTCAGCCCAGTGCACATGGATGGGGCACATCCAGCCTTTCCACCCACCAGCACCCCCCAGGGCTGCTCTCAATCCCTTCTCCTCCCAGCCTGTATTTGTGCTTGGGATTGCCCCAGCCCACAAGTTGAAAGCTGCTTTTTAAAATGGAGAAGAAAAGCTGCATCTCAGTGGTGCTAAACTCACCAGTGACAGTTTTGTACTCAGATAAAAAAATGACCCGATTTCCCCCTTAAATGGAAAATAAGTCAGTTAATTTTTGTGTTTCCACCATTTTTTGCTGTTTGGCTCAGCTTTTGACTTTGAGCAAATGCTTTATCTGATGTTAAAGATCTGAAGGAATTTCTGCTTTTGTATTCCAGGTTTGAAACTGGGAATGGAGAGGGATGCATATGTCATGATTGCGGAGAAGGGAGAGAAGCTGTACCAAATGATGATGAGCAAGAAAGTGAACCTTATCAAAGACAGGAGGAGAAAATTAAGTACTGTTCCCAAGTGCTTTCTTGGCAAGTAAGTGGCATTTCGACTGAAGAGGTCCTTTCATACCAGTTAAAATAATGGACTGGATATTCTGGGGATGGCATTGTTACGTCAGATCAAATGTGCTTTGATGCAGCTTCATTAAAAAGGCCCTAAGCCCCATTACAGTTGTGATTTATTAAAATTAAGCATTGGTTTCTGCCTTACACCATGCACATTACACCATGTGACAGCTCACTGTTGTACAGTAACTCAGAACAGCTGCTGCAGGGTGACAAAAGGAGTAAGGAAAAAAGCCTCAACTCCCACAGGCTTGGGGCTGTAGGTGGCCTAACTTCTATCCTCTTTTGTATACAACAGTGCTTTCCAGGTGATGTTTAAATCCAGCAGAGAATGAAGTCTTAGGATTGAATTTAGCAGTTTCCTTTTTGTCAGTGTAACAGACACAAATGAAATTTTGTGCATCAGGTGGCCTGATATGTTTGTTAGAAGTATAGGGCTGTATTGGCTAGAAAAACTCTCTTTAATTCAGGCTAGATATTACAAAATAATGCTCAAGCAATTCTGAAGGATGACATGTATGAGGCAACAGAGGAGAGGCCTCGAGGGCGTCCCATCAGCAACTGGAAATGGCAGCAGTGGGGAAATGTCCTGCTTGGCACATGGAGAGACACAGGAGCTGCTGACCTGAGAAGACTTTTCCACCTCAGCTGCTAATGGCTGAAATGATCAACTCTGGGAGAAAATAAGAGTTCCAAGAGGCAGAGTATCCACTCATTTCCCTTCCCTCCCCCAGTCTCCCCAAGGCAGTTTGCAGCAGCATTCCCTGTGGACAGGGGGTGGAACTGTCTTCCTGTCTGACAGGAGGCAGGCTGGGAGCAAAGACTGGTGATACTTCAGCTAGAAAAAAGTATCTTGATTTTTGGAGAATCAGTTGCTTTTTAATTCTTCACACACATGCTCCCACCCTCGCAGGTGATCTTGGATTAAGACTGAAACCTTTTAGATCTGATAGGGCATTGCCCATTTGCCATGCAACAAGAAGTACCAGATCAGGAACTTCTGTTCTTCCAGTGGTGTTATGTATGAGTCTGTTGTGGATTCCCTAATATTTTACTTAGTTTCAAGTCTTATTCAGGGTTTCCTGCTACTCCTTTTCCTTTTGAAACGTTTGTTTGCTTACAGTCTGTCCTGCTCAGTGCCCTCAGTTTGCTTGACAGCCACCTACATTCCAGTAGTGAGGACCTGACCTAATTTTGCCAATAGCTAACTGAGCCCAGACTGAAATACCCACCTGATCTCTGACAAAAGGATTATTTCTCCTAATGTTCCAACCTTCCCCACAGCAAATAACTGCTGATATCACAGGAAATAGCTGCTGATATCTTTTCAGCAGTCACTTGTTGGTACAGTCCTGGGAAGTTGAGTGCAACCCAATGAGTACATTCCAGTCATGACTGGCAGATTTTGTGTCATTCCCAGAGCTTTCCCTGGAAAATGCATATTGGCTGTGACCTGGGTTTTTTTGCAGATGCTCCTACCTAAGGGAGTCACAAATAACTGGGAGATGGTGTCCTGACTTGTATGGGAAGAGAAGATACTCAGTTATCCTGGAGAGCTGTTTAGGACAAGATGAGAAAACAAGTCAAGCTTTGCCATCCACTCCTTGAATTGATGATTCTTTAGAAACAGCCTGGCATATTCCTTAAGAACCTCTTGAAATGTTTCTGGATCATGCACTTTTCAGGGCTTACAAAGCCTGCAGAGCAAATGGTTACTAATTTTGCTTCTGAATCAAATGTCACAGTAGTCTTAAAGTATCTCTTAAGAAAACCATCCCATGGCTGGGAAGCTCCAGGGCTGTGAGAACAGTGGCCATCCCCCCAGGCATCCCCTGGGTCTGTGGTTACTGCAGCAGGGCTGTGCTGGGGCCCTGCACAGCGTGTCTGCCTTGTGTCCTCAGTGGTGAGCGTGGAGGGTCATTCTTACTTCTCCTTTCTCTGCAGTTTATATTCTGTTTCAGCTTTTAAATACTTCTAGAAACAGTTCTGAATCACTGGGAAATTGAGAATGAGCTTTCCTGAGGAGACAGAGTCTGACTCATCACTACTGTGGCTTTGGGAGTTTTACAAAACTCTGCTGGTTTCCATGGGATTCCCCTGGCATAGCTGAATAGATTCTGCTGCTTTTCCTACACTATGACAGCTACAGAGTAGCCCCTCAGCAAACCAGAGTTTTCAGTCCTGAAGCTTTTTTTGTTATTCTAAAGACAAAGTGCAAATACTACCTACAGCTTAGGTGAGTCAGCACTGATAAATATGAAGAGACTAAAAATACTTCATTCAGAGCCCACAAGCAGAGACCTGGATACTGGCTTTGCTAAGCAGCAACACTCTGCACACTGGCAAGCACCCAAGTGTTTTATTGAACTCACATTTCCCATATGTTGCTCTACTTTCATATATTCCTTTTGTTCTTCTCTATGACTTTAACACATTTCTAGTATAATTGCTAATTAACCTGGCAAACAGCTCAGTCCCCTGGGGTTCTGACAGGGCTGGATTCATCAGACTTGCCACGGTCGTTTTTTGTACTTACTGTTTCTGATGAGTAACATCCTACATATCTAACAATTTTTGGCTTTTATTTTGCCCATATGTGCCTCTCACCTCTCACTCTGCCCCTCACCAGAGAGAGGTTTTGTTTCATGCTGCATGAGCAGACAGACTTAGCATCTTTTGTCTATAAATTAGAAGCATTATGTATCTATCTGCCAGGCACCACCTCCAGAAAATGACCTTAAATTAACCTGTCAGTGGGACTTGTGCTCTCTGTTACTGCTCTGTGCTTGAATTCAGCAGGTTGGATCTTCTGAACCTACAATGCAGTAGGTTGTGCTAAGTCCTGCTGTGATTCCATTAAAGCCAACACAGTTACACCACAGGGCTGGGGACAGAAATCAGACCCAGTGAAGAAAGACGAGCATGTGTAACTTAGTCAAACCACAAGCACTTCTTGGAAAGGTAGCTTGGAAAGAAGTAGCAGGCAAGTGAGGATACCCTACTGTTGAACTTGTTTTTAAGGTCATCAGTTAATCTTGCTTCCCTTTTTCCCCATGGATGTCTGGACTGCTCCATAAAATAAGGATTGGCAGCATCTTTACAGATCCAGCCAGGTTGTCTTTCCTTTTGTTTGCACACTGACTATGAGCTAAGGGGAATGGTGGGGAAAGTGTGGATCTGCTGCAGAGCATTTCCTCCAGAAATGGAGGAAACCAAACCATGGAGAGGTACCATTGCTTACAACAGTTTTCACACTTGCCCCAAGGAGAGAGTCTCCGTGGCTGGATGATGATTGCAGAGCAGGTCCCTGCTGACACCCAGAGCTCAGTGTTTGTTCTGCTCCCCTTTGCAGCGAGTTTGTGTCCTGGCTCACGGAGATTGGAGAGATAAGCAAACCAGAGGAAGGGGTCAACCTGGGACAGGCACTGCTGGAAAATGGAATCATTCATCATGGTGAGTGTGCCATGCCATAAAGAGATGTCAGATTTCAGTAGTGCCCTGGAAATGGGGGTGGAAAACTCTCTGTAGCTGTTCACATGATGTTCAGATACGTTCCTGTGCCATACCCTTCAAATCCTCTAAATGTTTAATGATTTTGACTTCAGCTAGGTGGGAAAAATATATGCCACAAAAACAGGACGTATTTGGTATCCTGAAAATATTTATGCCTGCATTTGCTTGATTTCTCTGCAACATCTTACTTGGGGACTGTTCAGGTGTATATTCCTTTGTGCTGTGTGTGTTTGAAAATCTGTAGCAATCCACAACCACAGGTTTGCACAATGAGACATCAGCAATCCAGAGCAGAGTGGAGCAGTGCTCTTTTGGAACAGGGCTCCAGGTGATGGGTCGTTCTAATGAGGCTGCTTGTCATAAAAGGAGAGAGGTGATGGAGAGTTTGTGGTTCCAGCTCATTTGGCAAGTGTCTCTTTAAAATAGTGGGGGACCATATTTGCTCATCTCACCCAGCTGATGACCCTGAAGTGCTGTGGTGAGGGGTGTTTTAGAAGAGAAGGATAGAGCATCCAGAAGTGGTGCATCACTAAAGTGTACTTGCTTGAAAATTGTCGGTGCTATCTGCATTTCTACTAAAAGGTCCTTCTCCAGATTGCATTGTTTAAGTTCAGATTTCTCCCACTTTATGCAGATAGAGCAACATAGTCCTATTCTAGTTAAACACCAAATACCCCAATTTCAGCATTCAGGTTTAGCAGCAAAATGCACATCAAAGGAATACTGTAGATATAGGTCTTAAGTCACCACTGCTCTACATTTTCATAGTCTCTTGGAAACCAGTTTAAATAGGGGAGGCATTTAATTAGGCTAGTCTTGCTTTAATCTCTTGGTTACTCAGCACCACAGACTTGTCTTTCAGGTGACAATAACACTGTTAAGAAATGATGTGTGTTATCTTCTTTTAATTAACACATAGAGAAATCTATTGTAAGCAGTCCCCTAGTCCTTCATGCACATACACTTCCACCCACGGGTACCAAACCAAACTGTCAGGATCCCTCTTTGGATGAGGAATGCTCTTTGGCACTCACACCCAGCCTTGCCTACATTCTGAATGTGCACACGTGCACTGCTGGTGCAAAAAACTCTCTTGAGCCCTGTTATTTCGTGATGACTGTTTACCTTGCCATAAATTCATACTTTGACACTTCCATCAGTGTTCTTTTTCTTGAAACACAATTTTTACAGTTGAAAGTTGTGCAGAGTTCCTGATGTGAGTGTCCTCAATGACAGTTACTGTTAGACATTGGAAGGTATTTGTAATGCTGCATTTTCATAAGGGAATATCCCTTGAGATTTTGATAAATCATTAATATGAAACTATCCCATTATGTGTCTCCTAATGTAGCAAGAACTGAAAATATAAGGACCATAATGAAGCCTTTACCTCCATTCTGCATTATGCAGTTTCTTTTATCTCTTTTTTTTTCACTTGGCAGAACATTGCTGTCAGGTGAAAACCCCTCAGCCTGCCTGAGAAGCAGGGCCATAGAAAAATCCTAAATGCTGAGCTCTGTGTGTTTTACCCCTCAGTTTCCTCTGGATCTCCTTTAATTCTGGCTGTCTTATCTGGGGCAGTTCTGGTACCTGTCACAGGGTACAGGAGGGATCAGAACCTGATCCTCTGTGAGCCAGACACAGAAGACACTTTCTGCTCGCTTGACTCTCAGCTGCATTTAGAAATACAAAATCCAGACCCTGCAGAAGAAATGAGTAACTTGCACAGCTTAGAGAGTCAACTGTATACAAAGGGAAATACATGGGATCCTGCAAATTTTGTTTGATCTTGTGAAATTAGGGAAAAATGTCATCCAAAACAGGAATCTAATTATAGACCAGGATGTCCTATGTAATGAGGGAAGGCCTTAAGAATTCTGGCCTCTGAACAACTATCCTGCCCACTCTGCAAGGGGCAGACTAAATCTCAGACTGTGTCCTGGTACTTTGGAGTCTGCCCAACCCAGGGGAATTGTTCTCAGTCACCCAGTGGAGCCAGTTTTCTCAGGTTAATTGGACTTAGGCTAAGATGCATCTTAAATAGTGTAAATACATATTTTCTCTCAGTTCATCGAAGGCTGCATCCAAAATATTCAAGGGTGCTCCAGCACACAGGTTGGCTATAGTTTTGGGAAGATTACAGTGAGTAGGCTATCCCACCTTACTGCTCTTCTCTAGATTTCTTCCTCCTTCTCTGTACTGTTGGAACTAGTCTCCATTAAATTAAGCTGGGAATAATGGCATTTCTCTAGGGTACATAATACCTACTCTTCAGAAAATTATAGACACCAGTGAATGCTTAGTTGGTATCTCTCAATACTAGTTGACCTATAAAGAACATGGTGGGGGGAAAGAAAAGACTGATTTTAATTGTCCTGCTGATGTTCTAGTTTCAGATAAGCACCAGTTTAAGAATGAGCAGGTGATGTACAGATTTCGCTACGACGATGGAACGTACAAGCCAAGAAGTGAATTGGAAGACATCATGTCCAAGGTTTGTATCATCATTCTTAGCTGGAACCTCGTGATCTGCATCAAGAAGTTTGCTGTGCCTGTGGATGTCACTGCCCTGTTGTACAGGAGGTTCCCAGTGCTGCTGCTCTGTGTTGAGCTGTCCAGCCCAATGCAGTGGGAGACATTCAGTCCAGGGAGCTTAGCAGTGAATAACTACAGTTGTGACTGCACCCAAGACTGCTGATTGCTCTCCTAGTAGAGTAACAAAAGGTCTTAAAACAGTAGGCAATAACACAGCATGTCTGCTGCAAATCTGGGCATTATGGCTCAGGGAGATAGGGGAGATCAATATTTAACTGCTGTTCCTAATAATTGTCTGTCACATGAGTTCTCTATATCCCATATTTGCCTGCATACCTTTTAATAAATTTGATTTTTTCTTATGGACATTGGTTAATGGGTTAGCTGTGAGGAAGGATTAGTGGAGAAAATGTTGGAATGGAGGTGACTAGAGATAAAAGAACAGACTTTTGGCTGTTGGAGGCAGGGAAAAAAGAAAGAATGTTTGACAGAGAGGATAAGGGAACAGTTTTGAATATCAGTTAATGACTAGATAATTCCAGCTGAGTAGAGACATCAGTGTCCAGGTTTTTCTAGCTTTAGCTAGTCAGTATTTCTTTGAAAAGGAAAAAGCTGCTAACACCCCACATCTTCCCTTCTTCAGGGGGTGAGGCTCTACTGCCGCCTGCACTGCCTCTACACTCCAGTGGTGAAGTAAGTTCCCTTTCATGCTCCCCTTGTATTTATTACCTGCCTTGAAAAGGATGACCTGTTACTATTGAAATCTTCCTTGTTTCTTATTATAAACAGTAATTTTCTGCATTTTCTTGGCTCTTTTACTGCCCTTCCATCTCCACAGCTTAGCTGTGTAGTGCTGCTGCTGGAGGATGTTGGGGGGTTCTGGGGGAGTGAGGGGCTGTGCTCTTAGCAGGACACACCTTGGTTTGTTTGCTTGGGCATTTTCTGTGGCTGTGAGTGGGTGTGATTGATAAGTGACTCTGATTCAGGGCAGATCCTGTGGTGTGATTGTAGCTGCTGTATTATTTGGGTTATAGAAAATGTCAACAGATGCTGACGTGATGTAAACAGATTCCAGTGTGGTGCAAGGATTCTGTCATTCAGAGCACCCTAAACAAACAAAACCCAGTCTGAGGTGGAATAAAACCTGAAGCTGTCATTTGAAGAAACCCTGAAAGTTTTGGGTGGAATCTTCAGAACTAGGCTCTGTATAAATAGGTGCTGAAGAATTGAGATAGTCTGCAAGTGTGATCTCTTCCCAGATCCCAGGAGGTGATTTTCAGATGTTGTTGCCTTACTGTTACATCAGATGAACATTTCTGGCCTGTAATGGAAAGCACCCTGAACTGTGTAGGTGTTCTGTTTAGGTGTTTTTGTTGGAAAATTAGGCATTTTCACTTAGGAGAACTTCATTTTTATAAATAAAAAACTGATGAGGAAGAAAAAGAACTCTTTAGTGGAGATGGCTGGAGTCCCAAATTCAACAAAACTGACCTCTTGTTCGTGAGTTGCACAACAGAGGTTTCACTGAGAGATGCCACTGTCATGCTAAAAGGAGGCTGCAAAGGTAGTTACAGTTCATCAGTCATAAATTTACACAATTAGAGCTCGGGGTTTTTTTCCCAGAATAATGATTCTGCAAGATTTCACTTAGCCTGAAGGATCTGGAGAGAGCAGGAAAGCCTGATGCTGCCAGTGGTAGGCAAGATGGTTCTGGAGGTGCACGTGTCCATCTGCACGTAGACATTTCACCCCTTAACGTGGCAATTCACATCCAGGGTAGAAACAATGGGAAGTGAAGCTCAGAAAATGTCCCTGACCTCAGGGAACCCACAAACTGAAGTGGATCTAATCTAATGCTTTAGGGAATCAGCAAGGACAAAGCAACTCCCATAGGCCCATCTTGTGGTGTTTTATCAATGTGCTATTTTTGTAATAGCTTCCCAGCTGGAGAATCTTCTCAGATCAGGATCAATCTGTGCTAGTGACAGCATGACTCTAAACTGTGTATGACCAATCAACAGTAGCAGACTCTCAGAAGTTTCAGGATCCTTCTGAATGGACTGAATTCTCGGTACGTTTAGGCTCTTCTTCCTGAATCTCCCAGGCTGTTGTCCCTTTGTGTCTTCTTATCCTGTCTTTTTGCCTCTGGCAAGCCTAACATTAGCCTAGAGGAGTTACTTTCAGCCAAGTTAGTTGGGCAAAGCCCATTGCTTTGTGCTGTGCCTTTGGGACACTGCATCCGTCTGCATTTATCTGGCGTCTTAGGACTGCTGATCCCTGCACCCATGGTGGTTTTCCTGGTGCAGCTTTCCTGGTGGAAAATTGGCAAGTTGCTTGGAGTAGCAGATACATATGCCAGAAGGATCTGGAGGAATAGTAAACTCAAAATTAAGATATTTTCTTGACAACCTTGGGACACAGTTTTGCTTAGTCTTTCCTGGAAACCTTGGAGTCTCCATGTAGCCTGTGCCTTTATATTTTTCATTAAGTAAACTCTGATACTCTTGCACTTTGAGGGCAAGATGACATACCCCACTGAAAACAAATCACTCTACTTTGGGGCTTGAAACATAAAAGGAAAAACATTTTGAAAAATCTTAGATGAGAGATGTTCTGAATATGCCTCTGATGTCCTTTGGGGATGCTGTGAGGTGGCAGAACTTGTTCCCTCTTCTGCATGTGCTGGACAGTACTTCAGCCCATCGTTGGGCTGGACCCTGTGAGGAATATTCTATTCCTCTAGTTTCTTGAGGTAGCAAAGTTCTGCCAAAATTTGAATGGTTCCCACCTGTATACTGACTGTTCACCTGCAGCTCATGGTTCTGGATAATGTTCTATGATTCATGCTCTGCTCCTGTTCAGGCTGGATTGAAATGGGGGAAAAGCCAGTGAATTAGCATTGAAACATTGATCCTGACCAGCATTTAACTGCAAGCAGGGAAAGACTGGGCTTTGGACCAAGACTGATAGCAGCTAATTCAAAACTCTGTCAGCATCTGTATGAAAATGCTGGGAGTTGCTTCTCACAATTTGGAAACCCCTGCTCATTAGTACTCAATATTTTAATGTTTTCCTTTGAAATCTGACATTTCAAAAGCAGACTTTCTGAAGATAAGAGTGTGAGAGGGGAAAAACTGGCCAGAAAACTCCCACAGCTTTGTGCTGGGTTTAGCACATTACTGGAAGACAAGTTGAAAACTGTGTGTAAGCACTATCAGGAAAGCTTTTGTTCTGAGGACACGTATACGTATTTCTGGAAATGCTGTCATGTTTTGCTGGGTTTTTTCCAAGCTCTCAAAGTCCTGCTTCCCTTTCTCATTTCTCACACCCTGCATTCTGCAAGCACACAGGCATTTCTGCTGGGTTTGTTTACAGCAGCCAGTCACATCATATTTCTATCTGTCGATGATTAGTAAAAGGAAAATGAGATGGATGGACTTTAGATGGTGCTTGGATATTAGATTTTTAGAAAAAGGGAAATATCAGGTAGTGTGGTGCTAATGAAAGAGGTTCATTTGGCAGAACTGAGGAATAAAGTCTTCTCTTGAGCTGCCATATGGAAACATCCGGACTGTGAAACAGTCCCAGTGTCTGTGAAAGTTTCCTCCCACAGTCATGCCAGTGGAGCCCAAGCTTCCAATAGAAGGACCACCCCCAAGGGTGAGAGAGGAATTAATTCTTCAGAGCCCGTTCAGCACTTGGCCTCTCTACTGAGACTCTCAACGAGAGGGAGCCAATTAATGCAAATTAATTGTGGTAATGGCTTTTGTGATGTGGAACTAGGAACTGGATCAAGACCACGAAACTTATTTCACATGGGCCAATAAACAGCCTTAAAATGGCTTTTATTCTCTTATGAGCTGGATTAAGTGCAGTGACCTTGGAGGTGAAAGGTGTTAGAGCCCAATGTCCTAAGCCACACAGCCCTCTTATATTTGTATCAAAATTCTTTAGAAGCATTTCACAGAAGACTTAAAAACATCAATTATCTCCATGGCTCTGAGAAGAGGAATGGAAGAAAACTGCAAAAAGCATCAAGTTACAATAGGTTTCCTTTTCCTGCTTCCAGGAGCAGCCTGCAAGGCTGGGGGTGAATGGGAGCCAGTTGTGCTACAAGAACTAAACACAACACTTGTTTTCTTATTTACAGCCACTGAAATTACCTAATTCCAGAAAAGGTAACTGGGTACCCTATTTGTGTCTGGCCTCTATGTGATATTTTACTGTAGGAAGTAAAATCTGAACAAGTGTGGGGAATCAGGAAGATCTCTCTTGACATCAAAGTGCTGAATTCCGTGAACCTCAGGGAAGGGGGCGCAGAGGGAGTGTGTGGGAGGGTCCCTGTCTGTGAATACACTGATGAGTAAAGACCAGAGAAGAACTACTGAAGGGTATAGGTAGGACTGGCACTGAGCCAAAAGATCTAAGCTGGACATGAATGGATTTCAGATGGAAACTAGAAGGTGATTTCCAGCCAGAAGTGTGATTTTTAGCAGAACTGATGGTGGCAATATTCTGACCCGAGCTACAGCAGCAGCTCAGGACATCTGTGAAAAGAATCTCCTGGTTGGTCACCTCTGGCAGGAATGTGAACTCCCTGAAGATGGCTTGAAACTACATCTAGAGAAATTTGAAATACCACTGCTCTGTGTTGAGCTGAAATATCTTCCTAATTCAGGTTGTTAGAAATGTTTAAAACTTACGCTTTTCTTCTGGAGAAAAAGGATGTCTGCTTCCTACTAATAGTAGGTCACAATAGTATGCATAGTTTAGAGTACAAAAGAATTGTATACCTTTTTGTCTTGATTTTCCCTGAATTCTCTTTCTTAGAGACCGTGACTACCACCTAAAGACCTACAAATCAGTAATCCCTGCAAGCAAACTGGTGGACTGGCTTATTGCACAGGTAAGAACGGTTTCAGACACTGCTCTCTTTGATAAGAAGCTTAATTTTTCAGTTCTATTTAAAAGTAAATAAAACACATTTAACTAGAGAATATTACAACATAATGAAACATGCTCTGGTTCTCTGAACTTATAATCTTATGTCTTCTGTTACCGTTCATTTGGTGAAAATTTGTTGTTTGGCAACATAAAGAGGAAGTCCTTTGCTTAGCCCTAGGAGTGGTGAACTGAATAGAAAACATTCGTGGGGATGTTTTCTATTTCTTGTGATTTTGGAAAGACATCTAATCCAATGTTGATCTCATTCAATCTAGTACAATATTATTGAAAAATGAATCTGGAGGTTTACACCAACAGCTGCACCACTGTCTTTAGAAGTTGTAGTTGCCCACATGTACCTTGTAGTTACAGAGAAGAGTGTGTAGCTTGAGGAACTCAAAATGTAGCTTTGATAGTGTAAAGCCACCTGAAGGGAGAGTGGGCTGTTCTGTTAGGGGAATGTTTTGAAGCCAAGGTAAATGTCACCAGGAATAGCCAAGTCTGGTTTAGAGCCTTCCTACACAAAGATTTTGTTGCCTAGGACAAAAGTAGATTCCTAAGGGTTTAAGAGGGTAACATTAGAAGGCATTTCTCCTCCAGTTTATTTATAGTTGAAAGAATAAATTAGATTTTTAAATCCCAGCCTCTGCAAAATAAACAACCCATTTATCCCATAAAGTAACACAAAGAGAGAGTTGAGAATTGTCTCATGACAAGATGCTGAAAATGAGGGGAAATTTATGAAGATCTGAAATTAGTTTATAGTAAAAGTTAAACTTCAGGTTTATTAAAGCTATTTTCTTGGCTTTCCTTGTGTGATTACATACTCATGTAGTTCCTTTAGAACTTCCTTGATCTTTCTTCTGCCAAGACAACAGTATTTAGTTCTTAATTTGTAAATGTTGTGCCTTTTCTGCTCTCAGAAAGCCTCTTCAACAAAAGGGTTCCCCTTTGGGGCAGGGCCACTGGTCATCTCACACCAAAGGACCAGTGTTACCAATGTTTGTAAGACCAGTAGCGCCTCCTGGTTTTTACCAGCACTATTTAGAACTTATTTGTCTGCCTAGAAAGTACAACTGTGTTTGTAAAGTCTTCCCTTGTGGCTGCAAATTAGCAGATACAGAGAGAAAGCAAAGCAGTTCTTGTATTTAAGTTGTAGGTGCAAAGCTTAATGCTGCCACTTCAGGGAAATTTGTAAACTTGCAAGTCACCTTTGGTAGTTGTTTTGAATGGCTACACCCAAGGCTTCAGGTAGTGAGAAACTACAGCCTTTGCTGTGTAAGCAAACTATGCCACTGCAGTTTTAACCTGTCTGACCTTTGGAGTTCACATATGCTGGGTTTCCTCAGGTTTTTCTCCCATGAGATCTCTCAGCTTCTCTCTGAAGAAGGAGTTTTGTTGTCTGTGGCTAATAGGTCCTAAAGTCCAACACTTGTGATTGCAAATAAAAAGTCTTTACATTGAGATAAAATTGTATCCTTCTGTGAGTTAAACAACTACTTTCCCCAATCCTGATCCTTCTCCTCCTGGTTCCTGTAGGAGGGAGAGCTGCTGTGTCTGTAGGAACAAACAGGGTTTGGGCAATGGGATACCTATTTTAATTCCTTGCTATTGTTCCCTACAGACACCATCCTGCTAACTTCAGAGGCACAAGCTGTGTGGTGGGGGAAGGGGGAATGATTTAGCATAGAAAGTTGTCTGAGATGTAATATTTGTCCTCTTGTTTCCAGGGAGACTGTCAGACTCGGGAGGAAGCTGTGGCTCTGGGTGTGGGACTCTGCAATAACGGCTTCATGCATCATGGTAATGCACCAAAATTGCTTCCCTCAGCCATGTGAAGGAGCTCTTACTTCAGGCAGGTTGGCTTTTCTAGGCCAAACATTCTGTGTACACAACTGCAGGCAGCCCTGCAGGTCCTTTAGAACAGCCTTTGAGCTTACACATCATGTCTAAGCCTGGTACCTTCCCAAGTGAATCCCCTGCTGACAGTTATGGGCAGTGCTGAAGAGATTAGACAAGCCACAAGGGACATTTTTTTCCACTGGATAACTTCCAGAGCCATCAGACCAATGCACAAGCCAAGTGCTGTCCTGAAATATCCCAAGAAACGTCAGGTACAAAGTAATATTGCCTTATTCTTGCCTCTTGGACAACAAGCACAATCCTCAGTGCTGAGGCTTCCAAATCTGAAGTGCCAGATTGCCCAGTTAGACATCATCCATCCTCAAATGGGGGAAAGTAAACAAATCACCTCTGTATCAGTGTCAAAGAGCACATCCAAGTCCTCAGAGTAAACATAGTTTGTCCAGTCAGACATTATTCTACTCAAAGATAACATTTGCTCACTGTATTTTGCATAGTGGTTTTGAGAGCAGATGATTGTAAATAAGCAATTGAGAATTTGCATAATACTTGATAAGAACGTAAGAATAATTGTTTTTTTTTAAAGAATTTGGTCTGGTTTGAGCCCTTGCAAACTGTTGGCATTCTTTGTGTCCTTTGCCAAGGAAGTCCTTTTCCATAAGTATACATTGAATGAAGAAGTTTCTCCTCACTTGTTGCTTTTATTTGTAGCTCCCATCTGAGTCTCGTATTTGAGAAAGTAGTAAAGAACTTTTCCACACCTTCCAGAATTTTATAGATCTCATTTCCCTCTCATTTTATTTTTCTTTTTTAGGTTGAAGAGCCTTATTCTGTTTGGACAGGACATCTTAGGTGCTTTTAAGCAGCCACTTCACTCCTCTTTGTTCCTTTTGTAGTTTTACTGTATTCCATTTTGATGTGGGAAAGGAGCATGAGGTTTTGAGTAGCATCTTCCTTCCAAGAGGATCTTTTGCATTTTATATACATTCTGTGTGCTGGGGAGGTCACATCACAAGCTACTATGCACGGTGAAGAAAAGCATTGCCCTAAAATACAGCATTGGCATAAAAATACAGAGCTGAGTAGCTGACTGATAAGGATGCATCTGGTCTGTGTTCTGTGAAGACACAGAAATATTTAGGGATTTATATTTGGGGAAATATTTAGGATTTCCTTTAATTTTCTCTTTGTTTCTCTCTTTCTTTCTCTGTGTAAATGCACGTACGTATTTCATATATATTGTTTCAAGTCCTGGAGAAAAGTGAGTTTAAGGATGAATCCTTGTATTTCCGCTTTTATGCTGATGAGGAGATGGAGGGCACCAGTTCCAAGGGCAAACAACTACGTAATGACTTCAAGCTCGTGGAAAACATCCTGGGAAAGAATCTTCTGGTAAGAAATATGTAAATGCTACTAATTCTTGATCTACTGTGCTGTAGAGCTCCAAGCTCTGACTTTCCCATCTGGGCAGACTGTGTAGCTCATTCTCATAGCAAGGGAAATCTTTATGTTACCCCCAGGTAACCACCTGCTGCACTGGGAGCTTCAGATTTGCAGCTCCCACACACACACATGCAAGTGCATGGAAGTTCCTGCCTGTTTCTGATAGGTGTGAAGAAAAGGGATACAGCTGTTTCACCCAGTGCACAGCCCAGGCCCTTTCTATTCCCAAGAAGTCCTTATGAGAGTGTGGAGGTAGCTGGGAGATGGAGATGTCTGAGCAGGCACCAGAGTGTTGACATGGTGGAGGAGAAAGTAATGGGCACTACTGTCTTGGGAGAGATCAAGTTTAAACAGGTAGATTCAGGTGAAACTTGAAAGGTTCATAAGAACACAGATATTTCAGGGCATTGCTGTCTAAGCCATATGAATATGCCCTACATGCCTGGATGAAGTATCAGCTTTATTTTGTTTATGGAAACCATTTTCCAGAAAATGCTGGGTTTTATATTCATACTTTTGCAATATTACTGTTATCTCCAGATTCCCACCTCACTGAGTGCTGTCCCAGCCCTTATTGCACTGGGATTATTCTAACTCTGGTGGGATTTGGTGGTCAGATTGGGGCAAACATTTTTTTTGAGATCCATGTATACTGCCAGTGGCTCCAGGCCCATGTTTTTCTCCCTTTGAACACTGGTAGAATGCAGGAGCAGGATAAAAACTTGGGTCAGAAACTACAGTGGCAGAATTCCTGGGAAAGATCCAGAGGTCCATTATATGGGGAAAACCTTTCCTGTGGTTCACACAAATTTCACATCTCACTGTTTTTTTGTCTCCCTGGAGACCAAGCTGTGTTTGTCTCAATGGCCAGAAGTAATATTTAAAGCACCATGGTCCTTCAGAATTATTCTTCCATGTGCCAGAGACTGGAGTGTCCAGTTAGTATGATTGTCCTCTTGGAGAGTTGTTGGATATAGGGAAGCAGGTGGAAGATAATGCTCTTTGTTGTTACTGTGAGTTGAAAGCACTCAGAGGTTGGTTTCATGTTAGTTGGTGGGAACTGCTGTTGTTGGGGTATTTTTAATGCCTGATCAAGACAAGACAGTGTGAGGACACAGATTGACCAGGATGTCTCTTCCACTTTTTCTGTCAGTTCAAGGCACTTCTGTTAAAATGCCAAAACTCAGTGGTAATGTTAGCTGTGAAAGGAGGGATTTAACATTCTCTGATTATTTTCTTTTAATGTAATAATTATTTATTAGTATTCAGTAAAGAGACAGAACAAACAAGCAGACCCTGCTCCTGGACTGTTTACTATGTTTATTAATCATAATCTCTAGTTGGTTCTTCCAGTCCCTCCATAATTTGGTAACTGAAGTAATTGTGACAGGAAAAATGTTAATGTTGCTATTATTATAGTTCTGAATTGCATCAGACAGCCATTGTCAAAATGCAGTCCCATCTCAAACAGAAGACAGTCAGAAATGAGCAGCACATGCTGAGGAAAAAACCTTCTCCTTAGAGGGTACAGATTTGTGTCAAATGTGTGTAGTCCTACTAAAGACAGGAGTTGCTTTCATTTCCACATGTAAATTGGCAACACCCTGAGTGTTTGTGAAGACCCCACAAAAGCAGTACAGTAAATTCATGATGCTTACCCACAAAAAGAAGTGCCTGACTTCTGGTTTATGCTGTGTTTAGCAATTATGAACAGTTATTTAGCAAGAATTCCCAAGGCTTTGCTGCCTGGGGAACATCCCTGCTTGCCTCTATGCTCAGGATAGGGCATTGATCCTTCCCATCCCTTGGCTCCACCATAGGAAGTTTCATGGAATTTCCTCAGCACTGGCTTTTGAAACATGCTTTTCTACTGCCATGAAATCCTACCTGGTTTTGGGGTAGGTTCCTGCACTCCCTCCATCTAAGTCTGCTGTATCACAGGAGAGCCTGCCCTTGAGAACTGAAAACAACAGAAACCTTGGCAAATATTTATTAGAAATATTAGAACAAAGTGCTTTCAGTCTGGAACAACACACTTCAAACAAAATCCAATACTTATTTATTTGCGCAATTGTTTCTCATTGAAGGACATAAATCTTGACAAACTGGAAAAATATACAACATTCTTTGCATAGCTGGAGAGAATTTGGAAGAATTTGCGTTTTGGCCTCCTTCCAAACATTGTGACTTGGTTACTGCAGTGTGCTGAGAACTTGTGAGCAGCAGCTCAGCTCCTTGTTAGCCCAGCCCAGCCACAACACACGTCAGAGCTGGTCACTTGGAGCTGAGTGTCAGACAGGGAGAGCTGCCTGCAGAGATGGGCCTCCATCAAAGCTGTCTGAGAGGTTTAATGCACACATGATGCTGCAGTCCCAGAAGACTCAGAGGAGAAGCATTCCCAGTGATTTCTGAAGATGATGCCTGTGTACATTTTCTGTAACATTCTCAAAACTGCTGTGCTGGGTTGGAGGTCTGGACTGGAATTCTAAACTTCCTCAACTTTCCAGACCTGTGATATCTCTTACATTCCCTCAGGATATCCTGTATTTCTTATCCTCAGTAGTGTGTGGCTGTGTCTCCCTGCAGTCCATAGTCAGGGCTGGAGTCTGTCTTGGGATCCAGCTCATGCAGGGCCTGGATAGTGCAGCACGTTCCATTCCAGGGCTACTTAGGGTTTCATTTATCTTCTCACATGAGCTCACTGCCTGGAGCAAGTCACTCCATGCTGCAGTTTACCATCTGAAAATTAGGATGGTAAATCTCATTCATCCATAGGACTTTGCTACTTTGCTGTTATATTTAGAATCAGCTTTGAAAATCAAATGTCCTTAGAGTTCTGTACTTCAGATATGAAGTTTCTAGCTAATAGTACTAATACCATGGGAGTTCATGTCTTTTCCATTTTAAACCAGCTAAACCAATAAACACAGCATTCACCTTGAAATTCTTATAAAAGTACAGGATGCATTTCTGCTATTCTAATCATGAATAACTAATAGTTATTTGTATTACTGAAATAAAGTCATACTTGCTCCTCTTCCATCTTTCATCATTTCAGAATTATTTTGGTGTGTTGTGCTGATACAAAACAACCTAAGTCTGCAAAATTTCAGCAGAGAGAGAGCAAAAAAGAGCTTTCCCTTTGTGCTTCGTTATCCTGGTTTACCAGTCTGTTGTAGCTAGAGAATTCAACTCACGGATTTAAAACACCCCGGGGAAGAAAACTACTAATAAGAGCTTGTCCTCTAGGGAATTCTGCTTCCAAGGGGACAGGCTGGGAAGTCAGTGATGAGGCATCCATCATCCAGGTGTAGGTGGCCACAGAAGAGCTTGAGGTGGAGTCAGATACTGAACACTCCAGTGAACTCTGAAGGGAAAAACACCCTTTAGGCTCTAAGTCTTTCACTGTTCAGAAGGAACAGTTGGAGTTCAGGGCTCAATTTCACACCTCACAAACCACAAGAAACTTGGAGTCATTGAGTATATATTGACTCTCTTGCTAATGTGGCAAAACATACCTTTAAGGATAATGGTAGGGGTGGCTTAGATTCTTGAGCTTTTGTCTTTTGAAATCCTTTTTTAGTGCCCCAGAGCTGTGGATCTGTGAAAAGCTGTGGAGACTGGAACAGCCTGAGAGATGAGGTGGAAGGAAAGTAGCTCCCTTCAAATGCTGCTGAGGGCTCAGAAGTGTTCTGAAGTGTTCAGACTTGCCATTGTCTGATCAGTCTCTGCTCTTGGGGAGGTTCTTACCCAAGTCAGGCTGTGCAAGTGTGTCTAACAGGGAAGGGTTCTTCTGGAGAGCTGTAGGGAAGGCTGTGAGAGAAGAATGTGCATCCTGGACATTTGGTTTAAGGGAATGGTGGTGGTTGTGCCTGTGTTGCCTCATCTGGTACTGATGCCCCCAAGAGTTTAGGCTGAGTTCCTGCTTCAGTGATACAGGTGTAACAGACCATTCTTTGCACAGCTTTTCATCTCTGCAGACCCTGTATCTCTGACAAAATTATCTTTGAATAATGTTCTGACTACATTTGCCCTCTGGTTTTGATTAAACATCATTTCTCACATGATCTCATTTGTTAACGTGGTTGTCTTTCAAGATTAAACAGCTGCTGCCTTATGTTCCAAAAACTGATTGGGCTTTAGAGGCACAGAAATAATTCTTGTAGGTGGCAATTTACTTAATTGCTTGGGACCCCTTAGGGATGAATGGGGTTCAGCTGTGGAATGGCAAGGTGTTCCTATTTTATAGGAAAGAATGAATCATAGCCTTCTGCATATAGAATATTATCCATGGTGTTACCAGCACAGGAGCATCAGAATACAGAATGTGAGATTTTTTTTCCTTAACAACATGCTGAAAAAGCTCCCAGTGTTGATGCACTGGGGGTTTCCTAAAAGTGTTTTGGTTCTTTGCTTTCAAACAGTATGTTTTTGCAATATCAGTGATCAGAGAAAGGTAGGTTATTAAAAATGATAGCAGATAAAAGATCCTCCTGCATAGTAATGGTGGCTGCACCCAAGAGATAGGTAAGGTTGTGGAGCTGCTGCCTTCTGAGATTGGGCAAATCAAAGGCTCCAGGTTTTTAAATATCTGTTTCACATATGCTTTCAAAATTCAACAAAAGAAACAAACAGTCCCTTCGAATGTCAGATGTGAATTGGAGGGGAGAGCTAGCCTAGAAATCTTCCATTTCATCCCAAATGTGAAGTGATAAAAAGTACGTACTGTGTTGGGCTGAAACTCATTCCGCTTGCAACACTTAAAGCCTAACTAGCAGAATACTCAGTTTTCTAAGGTTAAACATACGATATTAAACATACAATATTATTATTAAACATACAATATTAGCACTGCTTCTGAAAATACTGTGTTAGAAATAGCCAAAAAAGACAAACTCACCTTTCAGTCTTTTTAATTCCCTGTCCGTGATCTAATCTGAATATTACCAGGTAAGGACTTCTTCCCTGCACATGCATTATTTTAACATCCTGCAGATTATTTTAAGATCCTGCAGGACAGAATTATTCCAATTCTTTAGTTTTTTCTAAGGTAACTTCCTGTAAAAGAGCAAAGCTTATAAGCTGATGGAATTGACTTCAAAAGAAAAAGGACAGTATTTTTAAATATTGCAGAAATCATCAGAAGCAAGGAAACAATTCTCAGTAATTTGTTTTCCCTGGTGCCTGCTGGATTATGAGTAGCTTTATTTTTCCTTTTAACTCAGTTCTGTTTTATCAGATGGGTTTTAGTATGTAATGTTTGCTCAAATGCAAGATGTTTATCTGGTAGAATTTCCACTTGTCCATTTACCAGTGGCCGGGCTTGCTTTATTTTTTTATAATGGGAAGTGACTTGTTAAGCTTTTAACTCGTTAATAAACCACTTGAAAAGGATGAGTGAAACATATATTTGCCATGATTGATATGATTTTGAAGAACATGCATAAGGCAGGTCTGTGTGACCTCAGTGCAAGTAACAGGAAGCAGAAGCTCAGTAGCAAGAATTATGAAGGCTTCTGTCAAATGTAAGAGGTGCAAACTGAGCACAGGGCTTGTGTTTCTTCTCTAACACAGAGCTTTTGTGCCAGGTCTCTAAAGAAGGACCTGTGCATGCAGGAATTGTTCTCCTGCTGGTCACGGTGTAGATTTCTGTAGTGTGTGGTTTTATGTGTAACAGATGCCTGAGATACTCAATTTATCTGAAACTGATTGCTGAGAAGGACTCAGATCATTCATTATTGGTACATGGGATGTATTTTAAAAAATAATTAAATTAGTACACTTTAATCTGTAAGCACATTCACCAATGAAAAATGCTGAATAGTGATGTAATCTGAAAGTGTAAGATCTAATGAAGGATAAAGGGCTAGGACTTAAAAACAAATGCAGTTTCTAACAGAAGAGTTTGGAACAAACTCTCAAGGGTGGGAGCAGATTCCTCACTTCTTAAAGACTGTGGATCTTACCTGGGTAGCCCTCTGGAAATTCTGCTTTAGTATGTATGAAGAGCTCAATGAAGAAATAACTAGATTAAATATTGTGGCTCATATTATGTAGGAGGTCAGACCAAATGACCTGGTAGTGCCTTTCAGCCTTAAGACGTACAGGTCTGTATCAATTGTGGCTTGCAGTGAAAAGTCCGATTTCTTCCCTCCAGTCTTCAGCCTTTCAGCAAGGTGCATATTCATGAAGCATTGCCTTGTGCTCTGTTTAAGATTTTACCAGAAGAGGATGACTACGGGTTTGATGTAGAGGAGAAGAACAAAGCGATTGTGGTGAAGTCTGTTCGACGAGGCTCCTCTGCGGAGGTAGGACCCAACATTCATGTCCTCGGATCTAGGAATGTTCCAATACTTGGAAGAGGCACAAACCCACAGTGGTAAAATCTGTTTCCTTTTAAAGGCAGCAAATAGAAAATCAGGTGTCTTCTACAGTTGCTGTGGTAATAAGCTGTTTCTGTGAATGGCCAAGTGTTTTGGCACCACCAGGTGACTTCAGTATCACTGATAAGTGATTGGACAATAGCAGCATCTCTGTGTGATGATACCTCGGGTTCATTAGCAACCTCAGTTTAAGGAGGGAGGGAAAGTAACACTGTTTTGGGTTAGCAGAGGTGTTCAATGGGAAACAGGTTAATTTGAGTGAAAGCTGCATTTTTAGATATGTATTTTTTCTCCTTAAAAAGCATGCACTCATTTGTCTCCCTGGTGTTTTCTAAGACTTCTACAAAATATATTTGCTGTGTTTCTTTGAGGCACATAGATAGGCCAAATATCACAGATCTGAGTATTGCATCATCACCTTTTATCCATACAAAACTCCTGTATGGATAACACAGTGTCACACTCTATTTACTGAAATAAAGCACAGCCAGACTGAAAATCTGTCTTTTAAACGCTGTTTAGGTGCTTTTTTAGCATCTGTAAAGATAAGAGAGGACTAAATGACTTGTCCAAAGTTTCACAGTAAAGTGTGGCTGCACACAGGCAGAGCTTCTAGTTAAAAGTCCAGGACAA
The DNA here is from genome assembly GCA_013397135.1 of Pachyramphus minor. Classification (NCBI taxonomy): domain Eukaryota; kingdom Metazoa; phylum Chordata; class Aves; order Passeriformes; family Tyrannidae; genus Pachyramphus; species Pachyramphus minor. The sequence goes on along the minus strand of VYXB01007428.1, from coordinate 852,259 downwards.
CCATTACAGGATTTCTGAATGTCCATGTTCATTTGTGGGTCTCTGCTTTGGATGATAAATAACTGCTGGATAACTTGCCCAGTGGAACAGCTGAAGTGGACAGACTGATTTTAGTAAGCTGGGAATGTTGAATGGGAAGGAATTTTGAACTGAAGTTTAGTATTAAAATTAAATTATTTCAGTATTCCTGATTCTCATTTGGTTTATGATCACCAATCCTGTGCTTTACCTCATGCTCAAAATCAACATGGGATGGCCAAAAATTTTATTAATGTAAACCTGTGCTGTGAACTATTGCCTGCCAGATAATCCTTCTGCCCTTTCTTTGGCTGGATGCCTGGGGAATAGCCTGCAAAACTGTTGTGTTTTAAGACAACAGAAGCTCACAATTTTCTAAGGAATCCTTTTCTTGATCTTCCAAGACAAACTATCTGTGACCATGAGCCCATCTTTTGAACTCTGTCTCACAATATTGCTCCAGAAAAGAACTAAATCTGCGTCTCTCTGAACCAGAGTGCTGTCAGTTCATTCTGGAGAGACCCAAAGTCCAATGGTGATGCATTTTGTTACATTCTTGGGCTTTTTTAATTGATTTGTGATATTAGAACGATATCCAGCATGTAGTTCTTTGTGGCTCAGCAGCTGTAGGCCATTTAGAGACCCTCTGCCTGCTGTCATGCTCTTCAGGGACAAAAATGAAGACATGCAGCTTTGCTTCACAGCTCACTGCATTCACTAAGACTGTCAGACTTCAGGCCTGAGTAAGATTTCAGGTTGACCAGTAAAGTGGAAACAAATCTATGCCTTGCGTGGATTTATTCAAGATTGACATGTTCTCTTTGACTTTGGAATTGTGACCTCCTGTTCTTGAAACAAAATTGAAGCACAGCTGAAGCACAGGTTGTGGCAGCACACAGCATTGAACTTCATGCTTGTGCAACAAGGGTCTTTGGGGTTTCTATTGAATGTCAGAGTTGTCAAGCATTGTTTTTATTATTAGAGTCTTTTCTTCTCAAAATTTTTTAGAAACTGTGTGAGCTGTTAGATTTGCCTATGCCAGAAGCAGTTTCCAAACTGTGTTTAAAAGTTGTTAAGAACATCAAATTCCTGTATGTACTGATGGGATACTTGAACTGCAGCTTGTGAATTCTTTGCTTGGCATTTTGTGTTCAGCTTCTCAGTTTTACCTCTCAGACAGAACAATGCTCCTGCTCCTGAATGATGAGCAGCCCAGGACCCTCCCAGTGGGAATTGTGCCCCTGCTCCTGGCATCAGCTGCCTGGGCCTGTTGACACTTACTCCACTCATCCAGGTGGAGGAATATGAAAAACCTTAGAGTTTGCTTAGTTAGTTGATGTGGAGTGTGTCACATCTCATGCTCATCCCAAGTTCACAAAGACATTCTTCACAAAGACATTCAGAAAATCTTCTTTATCAATAGTCCCTTAAAAAATTGCCGCAGAAAAGTACAAAGATACATCTGTTGCAAAGTAAGAAACCAACCCTGTATTTAGGGTGTCCCATTGACAGTAGTCTGAGGAATGGCCATAAGTAGGGAACAGTTGAAGCTTGGAGCCTGAGCTTTCAGAGATGCTGCCAGTGATCCAAGTGCTCTGTGGTGTTTGTTCCCTTTGCAGATGGCTGGCCTGCAGGTGGGAAGGAAAATCTATTCCATCAACGAGGATTTAGTATTCCTACGCCCGTTTTCAGAAGTGGAAACCATCCTAACCCAGTCCTTCTGCTCACGAAGGCCACTCAGGCTTCTGGTAGCCACCAAGTCAAAAGAGTAAGTGCCAAGATGGGCAGACAGGTTATTGAGAAGTGTCAGTTCCTAGGTAATGCTCCTGCAGTTGTAGTGAAAGCTGTGCAAACACTTCACTGTGCAGAAGCTGCTCGATAGGGAAACAAATGACAGAAATGAGAGCAAGAGTCATGGCTTGTTTTTAGTGATGACCCTCAGGCTGCTAGAAGAGGTTGGGTTGTGTTCTCTTTATACTGCAGGTAAAATACTTTTGGCTTCCTTGTGCACAAACAGGACTGAATCACAAGGATTGTCATTCTCTCTCATGTGTGAAGCTTCTCAGGCTCTTAATATTTGTGCCAGGGAAAACAATTTCCACCCCATTAAAGCTTGGCTTATTTTTTGATGACTCTAACTGTATCAGCCCTTACAGTTTTTCAGTCTATTATTATATCTTATAATGAGACTTGGCCCTGTTAGTGTCTTGTGCATTGTTAGATTCTGTAATCCCAGAATGTGCCATAGAGTTGAATGTCTCAGTGAACACTTGGTGCTGGATTCTAGTCCAGGTTGTCTTCTCTAGTGTGTTCTTTGATTTTTTTAATGAAAATGGTGTAAGTCAGCACAGCTGTAACAAAGTGTGCCTACAAAAGGAAGTAAGTATAAATACCACAGATAGTTTCTGTCAGATGTTATTCACTTAAAGATGTAATAAATCAAGAAATGCCAAATTTTAGTTAACAAGTAGAATCTCCAATCTACCTTGGAGATTGAAGATGGAATAGTTGAATTTTTCAGGTCTGTTTATTTGTTATTTATTTGTAAACAGTGTGGGTGCTTGCTTTCATCCAAACCCACTGGTGAATGCCAGGGAAAGATGCTGTTGGAACTGCCCAGAGCTCTGGCAGCCTGACTTAAAATCCTGCTTTCTCTTCTCTATGATTTATCTGCAGGATTATTAAAATCCCAGATTGTCCTGAAGCACTTTGCTTTCAGATCCGGGGAGCAGCACCACCGTACGTTCATGCAGTAGGAAGAGGTAAGGAGAAAGTCTGTGGTACAGTTAAGCTGGGAGTACAGCTAAATATATGTACATGTGCATATAAAGAGTGTGTGTATATGTAATAATATATGCACATATATATAATTAATTTTAGGAAAAAGTTGTCTGTTGCTTCCTCAATATATTTGCCTGTAGTCAGCCACAGTTTGGGCTTTGAAGTGAAAGCCTAACCCTAACCTAACCTTAATCCTGCTGCAGGATCAGCACCTTCGGAGACAGGTCATGGTATGATCTGGACATCACAAAGTAATACTTGGAGATACTTCTTCCTTTATATTGGCTTATACTGCTACAAAGTACCAATATAAGATAGAGGCAAACTGCTTTCCTTCATCTTTTTAAAAGAAGCAAACACAGTTTGACAGAGATATTTAGTACTTCTGTACCTGAAATGTTAACTGAGGTACAAACAAAGCCCAGCTTTAACTTTTATTCTCAGCAGATGCAGAAAATGTGGCCTTTTAGACATGCACCACTTCCTTCCTTCCAAATAAACACGTGTCTCTAGATGAGTGCAGTCAGTGTGCAGGTAGCACCCACAGACAGCGTTCCCAGGGACACACATTTATTGCAACCTTTCATAGCAGCACCTGTAACCACTTTTTCACAGTCTAGAGGGCAAGCTAGGAAGATTCTCCTTTTTTCAGGACTTTTTGCCAGCAAAAGGCAAATGGCATTTAAAAAAGCGCTTTAAAGAATGAATCACCTTAACTGTAGATGTCTAGGAGCTGAATTTGAGTCTTGTTCATGTGAGTTTGGAATAAATCCATTGAAGCTGGTTATTGTACTCTAGACTTACCGTAGCTTTAAGTACATCAGTCTTTTTCTGTGCCACATTTTGCAAAGTGCAGGTGTTCTGTACCTTTCAAGTGCAAGAAGCTGGAACAAATATAGCAGTTTACATTTAGCAAGGCCTCAGCTAATGTAATCATAAGGCTAAAAGAGAACCATATAAGAATCCCAAATGGTTTCCCACAGGGATTGCAATTTCTAGTATGAATGCATTTAGGTCTGGGAGGTCTCTGTTTTTCCCAGCACTACTGAAAACATGAAGGATAAACACAAAGCTCTTGGAATAAGGACTTATTAGCAAAGGCAGGGCAGCATTCACCCAGCTCTTACTCCTTTTAACCAGAAACCCTTTGCAAACTTGCCAGTGTTCTTTTCCATATGCAGATGGCATTTCTGTCTAACTTCTCTCCTGTTGTTTTTCAGGCTCTGAGGCTGCAGCTGTAGGCCTTCATCCAGGGCAGTGTATATTGAAAGTTAATGGGAATAATGCAACACATGGAAATTATACAGAAGTTCTGGAGCATTTCACAGCCTACAGGACCAGACAACAGGAAGCACTGGTATGAACTCAAAACCTCAAAGGAAGTACATTAATTCCTGCCCTTCTTCTGCCCTCCCCTTCTCCTGTGCTTTTATGCTCACTAAATATTCAGCAAAAGAACGTCTACGTGTTTCTTTTGACTCATTTCCTCCCTCCCCAGGGTCCTGCTATCACTGGGGACCTGGTTGCAGTTGCCTAGAGTTGCAAAACACCTACAAACAATATGAAAGCAAATTCATGCACACACTGCATACAGTATTGAAAGTTGTTAACTACTGCTAACACTAGAAATTCACTCAGATATCAATCTAGGTTTTATGTTCTCTGAAGTTCAGAGAAAAGCTGGGGGAATGCTGGTATTTCAGCCAACTTAGAAGATACAGAATTGATAGCTAGATTTGCCTTTGTAGTCCAAACGTTTGGAGATTGGGCATTTTTAGTGAGGTCACAGCTGAAGCCTGTATCTCTTGAAAGGGGTTGTACCAGTGGGTGTACAGAACACATGAAGATGCTGAAGAGGACAGAGTTCAGCAAGCAGCAGCCCCTGCATATGTGAATGGCAGCCACCCTGGCTCCACCAAAGATCACCCTGCACTAGAAGGAGATGCAGAATTGGATCCTCTTCAAAACAGCCCACAGGAATCAGGTAAAGATTCTCATGGTGGAAGGAGACTTAGGGCAATTTGGAGGCTTCCAGAAGGAAAACAGTAGTAGAAATATAAGGTGTAATTGTTACTGTAGGAGATCTCTTGTCTTAGTAAAGCTTTGTAATAAATTGAGGTGTGCCAGAGGAAGTATTCATGTGCTGCCATTTATTCAGGGGAAGATACACATAGAAATCGTGCCCCTGTGACTGTTCTTTACAAGAGATCCAGTTTCAGGAATGAAGAGGCTCAGCATTTTTAGAATCCTTTGGTAGCCCCTGCAAACCAGGAATTTGTGAGCAGTAGCTGGTGGGGAGGGAAGGTCTGCAAGTAGCTCCACCTAGAATAACTGTGATTTTCTGTTATTTTAGATTAGAGATTAAGATGTTAAATGTTAAATTGCTTTAATCTGGGGCAAATTTTCGAGGTGTGCTACCACTGTGTCAGCAGAAGGTGGGGGTGTATTTCCTCCAACTTACAGAAGTGTAACTCATAAAAAATAGCTTTATTTTTATGTTGAGAGCTGTTTTGGAAAAGTAGATGTTAGGGGAGAATACTGAAACAAGATTTAATCCAAAGGACTGAGTTCGGACTCTCTGAATGCCATTGGCAACTTCTCCAGGAACAGATGCACACCTGTGGATCCCATCTAAGGTCTGGTGAACCTGGTAATCCAGTGGTCCAACAGTGCAGCTCCACAGTGGAATAACTGGAGCAGTGCCCTGGTAGAGGCATGTGAGCAGTTCTCTGGCAGATCTCAATTGAATGTAACTTGAGTCTGTTATCTAGTGACAGTAGCATTGCTGTTGTAAAAAAATGTTATCTCCTCACCCCATCCCTGCCCTGGCATCTCAGTCTTCCAGAGGGTCATTGCAAACAACAGGACTCAGGGATTAACAGACTTTACTTCCTTTTGAAAGCTTCTGCTTGTGTCTCTGGGCAGAACTAGAAGCAGTGTCTTGAGCACAGATGTCTGCTTGTACGTATGGAAAAACATCAGAATGGGGATTGGAGCATGTGGTTTATCTAAACCTCTCTCACTGTCTCCATTAGTGGCCAAGAGCAAATGTCTTCCTCAGGATATTCCCCCAGTCTCAAGCAGTACATAGTTCAGATACTCCTTGAGCCAAAGGTTGTGTCTTTGCATTTAATAATTCTCTCTAATGACTTATTTCTGTTCCAGTCCAGACACCACAGACCATCAGCTCTCCACTGGTCAGTGGGGAAGAACCCCCTCTCATCAGCCTGACTGTGGATAACACCCACCTGGAGCACGGGGTGGTGTATGAATATGTCAGCAGTGCAGGAATCAAATCCTTTGTCCTGGAGAAAATTGTGGAACCAAAAGGTTGCTTCAATCTCACTGCAAAGGTACCAGAAAATGTCTATGGACAGCTTCATTCCTAACCAGAGTGGGAAGCCAGTGATACAGGTGTTGAGGCAGAGGGAGGGAAGCCCTCAGCTGTGGAATTCTCCCTTTTATCTGCCTGGTAACGTACTCTCTGCTGATACTCAAGATTGGTCTTTTCAGGCAGGCATTTGCTTCACCTTGAAGAAGATCAGGCAGCTTTTTCCCACCTGATAGGCCAGATGGGTTGCAAAAGGAATCGAGTAGAATTGCTGCTATGAGAAGGCAGCAGAGCACTGAGTGCCCTGGTCACCTCTGAAAAATGAGCTCATAGTAAATGTTTCTGTCATATCTCAGTAACTTTATTAATATGTCCCAAGAAAGTAGGCCAGAGCAGGTAACTTGGACAGTGCACAGTGGATATTTTGAACCGCTTCCATTACTCTAATGTTTTTTGAGGCATGTGTTGTGATTCAGGGCATTAGACACAATAGTGGTTCTCAGGGAGTCTTGTTCTGGAGGCAGCTGTATTCAACCATGGGGCTTTGCTGCTCACTCAGTGGAAGAAAACTATTTTCCCTCACTTTCAAGTCTCATATCATTGTCACCCTGTCTTTTTATTTAGATTTTAGAGGCCTTTGCTGCAGAGGACAATCACTTCATAAGGAATTGCAAGAGACTCATATCCCTAAGCAGTGCTGTGGCCACCATGCCCCAGTATGAATTCCGGCAGATCTGTGACACTAAGCTGGAAAGCATTAGCAGGAGGATCACAAACTACCAAGAGGTACAACACTACTAGTTATGGGTGAAGTCTCAGGGCAATTCTTCATTGTGATAAGTGAGTCTTAGTGTTCTGTATTAATGAATCCAAGCAGCTTCCAAGGTGGGTGTCCTGGAGGCATGAAAACAGCTCTGCAAGTTACTGAAATTGCAAGTTTTGGGTAAAGAAAACCTTGTCTGCAAATCACTCCTTTCTGCTTTTAAGGTCAAAAAGGTTTTTTAAGGTCAAAAGGGTTATGTCATATTATTGCAGGTTCATTGCCACAAGATTAATGAATAAATATGACAACAGAATGATCCATGTCTTACTGAACATGAAGATAAGTACAGTGCATCACACACAAAGTATGTGTGCTTTTTTTGTGCAGTTACCTGAGCTGTTTGAAAAGGGTGTGCTAGAGGGTACAGTTAATTGCTTTCATTTGTTGTTTTATGAGCTTTTTTTTGAATGTGCTATTCCACCTGCAGCAGAAACCTGGATTTCTGGAATGGGAAGCAGGCAGAGAAAACGATTGTCTGTATTGCGTCATAATTTTTTGAAAATGAAGTAGCACACACCGGCTTTATTTCTCCCAGTTTGCAGATGAATTGAAAACAAAGGTGAGCCCAGCCTTCAAACAAGCCATCATGGAAGCACATTCCCTGAGCAGCATGGATTTCTGCCCCACCAATTGCCACATTAACCTCATGGAGGTCTCATACCCCAAGAACACTACCTCAGCAGGGAGGTCGTTCAGCATTCGCATCGGACGGAAACCTTCTATTATCGGCCTCGATCCAGAACAAGGTGATAATTCACTTTCAAATCATACTCATTTTATCTGAATAAAAAGTTGTGGTTTTCCACAAGGTCAAAAGAAGTTCCACTTGCCAGGACCTTTTTTTCCTCTTTAACATTCTGTAGTAACATGACAGTAATGCCTTTGAGCAAAGAGAGGCCTCAGGTCAGATGTTTTTACTAGCTAAGCAGTGTGGGCATCTCAAAGTAATCCAGTGTCCTGGAGCAGTTTTGCCCTTACTAGAGGTGACTTCCTGACTAAAAGTGACCCAGAATGCCAGTGCTGTGAGGAGAGGCTGCATTCAGGGGGCAGCAGGAGTCAATCCCGTTGTAGTGCTGGTTTCTTTTGCCGTTGCTAAACAAATTCCATGTGTTGGAGCTTAAAGCCTCACTCTGTCAGGGGATCTATTTTCTGTCCTACAACCTGGTTAGTTGGGTTCCAGCATTTCTTTACCATGATCTCACCTGATGTGCTTCTGATTCATTGGCGAGTGAAGGTCAGAGTGCAGGAATGTTTGGAAGCAGGAAGTGTAGACTAACCAATCTTCTAATCAGTGGCACTGACTATTCAAATTGAGGTCTATAAAGATGCTTGGAGATAATAAATGTTTTTAATGCAAGCACAGCACTCTGAAGACTGCTATGGGGAAAGGAACACCATTTCAGAGCAGTACAGGTGGCTAGCAAAGTACCACACCAGAACTGTCAGCATTTCTAAATGAAAAAAAATTCCTTTATCTTCTGCAAGAACATAATCCTGTTTCCTTATATATGTGTGTGAGTGTAAATGTTTGTAGAGGTGGAATAATAGCACAGACTCCTGAGAGTTCAAATTCATTAACTTTCAACAAATGCTTTTAGATTCTCTTCATGTTGTCTGTATGAGTATTTGTGTGGACAGTTCTCCAGCAATTTAACCTTTTTCTGAACTACAGTAAATTCCAAACGTCTGGTTGGCATGACAGGAAAAAAACCACAACTTTTTTTTGCCCCTGAATGTTTTTGTCATAGAATGTAATTATATAAAACAGTTCTGTGAAATTTTTGTTTTTCCAGTTAAAATTCCACCAATCCTAAACTAACATCGTTGGGATGGGGTGGGGAAAGTCACAAGAGCCACGCTAACCAGATTCTTTGTTTAGTAGGTACCTTAAATCCAGTCTCATATACTCAGCATTGCATCACCACTATGGCTGCACCATCCTGGAGATGTCTGACCCCAGAAGATGGAGATCCTGATGGCAGCTTTGGCCAGCAGAATGGAGGAACAACTCAGGAAGAAAGGGGACTCAGTTTTCTGCTGAAGCAGGAAGACTGGGAGATGCAGGACTCATACTTGCACCTTTTTAACAAACTTGACATCGCAGTGAAGGAAATGAAGCAATATGTCATTCAGATAAATAAGTGAGTACAGAATCCTCTGTGCACTGGAGAGAGAAATTCTGATAACATTGAGGCATTAACCTCAGAAAACACATTGTGCTGTCAGCCTCTTTCCTCACCTTTTCACACCTGCCTTTGCATGATGATCCTTGTGGGTCCCTTCCAGCTCCGCCTGTTCTGTGACTCTGTGACAGCTCCTTGCTGGCTGGGTCAAATCTACTCCCATCTGCATCCACCAGTGTTTGTATTATTGTTCTTTGCTCCTAAAACTCTACCTGAATTTGACAGCCACCATTTTACTTACTATTCCAAACTAAGAATATATTTGATGCTAAGAGCAGTTTTGGAATCCCATCTAGCCATTGAGATTTTGTCTGTCATAGGGCAGACTAAGCAAAACTTGTGATTTCAGGCAGGTTTTTCTAGGGCACCTATGATTTCCTTTCCTCTTTTTGTCTTTCTCTGTCTCTCAACATGGGTCTCCTGGTAGCAGTAATGAAAGACTGAGTAGTGTGTCTGTGTATTGTGCATAACAGGCAAGGTTTTGGTAGCAGGGGCTGCAGGGGTGATATGTGTGGGATGAGGCTACAGGGTGCCCTAAGCTGATCCCAGCCACTTCCAGGAATCCCAGTAATGAACAGAACTGTCCATCATTATGCACTGTCATGGTCTGACCCCAGCCAGCAGCTCAGTCCCCTCCAGCAGGACTGGGGAGAGAGTCAGAAGAGTTGAAGTGAGAAAACTTATGGGTGGAGATGAAGGTGTTTTAATAGGTGAACCAAAACCACACACACAAGGAAATCAAACCCAGGAATTCATTCCCTGCTTCCCATGGGCAGCAGGGGTTCAACACTTGCAGGAGAGCAGGGCCCTGTGTGGGAATAGGACCTTTTGGGAACTGAGATTCCCTGGAATCTGCTGAGGTTAAGCAAGACCAAGTGAAAGGTCCTGCACGTGGCTTGGGACAAGCCAGGCTGGGGAATGAAGGAATTGAGAGCAGTTCTGCCAGGAAGGACTTGGGGGTGCTGGTGGATGAGAGGCTGGACATGAGCCATCAGTGTGCCCTGGCAGCACAGAAAGCCAGTTGTGTCCTGGGCTGATCCCACAGCGGGGGCAGCAGTGGAGGGGGGGATTCTGCCCCTCTGTCCCCTCAGGTGAGACCCCCCTGCAGAGCTGCCTCCAGCTCTGGGATCCCAGCACAGGAGGGACATGGAGCTGCTGGAGCAAGTCCAGAGGAGGCCACAGAGATGATCAGAGGGATGGAGCAGCTCTGCCTTGAGGAAAGGCTGAGAGGGTTGGGACTGTTCAGCCTGGAGAAGAGAAGGCTCCGGGGTGACCTAATTGCAGCCTTTCCAGTACCTGAAGGGAGCCAAGAAGAAGATGGAGAGACTATTTATAAGGGCCTGGAGTGACAGGACAGGGGGGAATGGCTGACGAAGAAGGTTTGGATCAGCAGGAAGTGGTCTGTGTAGTCTGTCTTTTCACAAGGTTTCTTGTGATTTCATGAAGCTGAATTTAGCCTTGGTCACAATCCTTCATTCATGAGACTGAGAGCTGTGTGTTCTACTTGTGCAGACTTTTGTCCACCATAACAGAACCTACAGAAGGTGGTGCCTGTGAGCCACCATCTGCTGAGGAGACATCTCCACCTGCCCTGGGAACAGAAGAGAGTGATCCTGACAAAGCTGAGCATGGTGGCATCAAGAAGGTCTGTTTCAAAGTTTCTGAGGAGGACCAGGAAGACTCTGGACATGACACAATGAGTTACAGAGACTCCTACAGGTTAGTCTGAAGATCGTGCCACTTTTACCTTACTAATAAAGTGTTTCAAAGTTCTAATTCATGGATCCAGCAAGCAGGTTATTTTTCAGTCAGTCCATTATCTACTATTCACTTACTAAAGTATTCACTATAATTACATTTATTACCATGGTGACATAAACAGCAAAAAACCTCCCCCAAAACAATGCCAAAATACTAAAACTTCTAGAAAACTGAATAAAATTAAATAAATTAGATCTAGTATGACTTTCTCTTTCTATATCTTATAGCTAGAAACTACAGAAGCCCAGAGGAGTTTGCAGACTGCTTGGTCTTATAATAGCTTCTATTCTAAGGGGATGTTTCCATTTGGTTCTGCAACCAGTTTTCCCAAAATTCTAAGACACAGAAATGGACATTGAGTTTTTTATTTTTAATGGGCCTTTGAAACCACAAGTGCAAATGTTTATTCAGGTGTCTCAAAATCTTGTTTTGGGGACATGATTGACTGCTGGTTCTCCAGGAAGATTTGCTACCAGAGGAAATCTCACACACTCCAAGTCTGTCTTTTTTGGGAGGACACATTTGGAAACTCAGCTGCAGAAGAAATGGAATCACAAGTTGTAGCCGTGTCTGACCACTGCAGTTTAACATCATTACAAGGGCATTTTTACATCTGCAGTAAGGCCCTAGGGCTGGGAGGATCCCAGGGACCTGAGTGAATGCTGGGTTTTTGAAAATTCCCTGCTGCAATCCTGGTGCTTTACTTGCTGTTGTTGGGCACTGGTACCAGTAGCAATAGTTCCATCCGTGCAGGGCTGCAGAACTGGCAGAAGGGGAACAGTTTGTGTTGGAAGGGGGTCTCTGGAGCCCCCACAGTCCCATCTCTTGCTCAGGACAGGGCCAACAAAATTGGTTGCTCAGGGTCTTGTCCAGTTCAATAGTGATTGTCTCAAAGCAAGTACAGTCAGTAAAGAAAGAGAGGGAGCACTTCAGTGCTGAGATCTGGGACATCTGTTTGTTGTGTGAGATTTCAGTCTGCACGTGTGCTCTGAAGCTTTTGGAGTGAAATGTGTTGTATTTCTTTCACTGCTAATGGGAATCTCTGTTTAGTTTAAATTTCTGTAATTGAGGTTAATCTATCGTGGGTAACAAAGTGACAGCACAAACAGCCTCTGTGGGTTTGTCACTTGTTCTGAAATCCTACACATAAATGTAAGATGAGAAACATTATTCTGTCTTATCTTTATTAAACAGAGACAGAGAATTAAGCATATATTACAGATAATAGTTACTCAAGGGGAAATAAAATATGTTTTAGTGGGTTTTGATATGAAAAACTATTGAGCTACAAAACCAAGCAAATTACAGATAAGAAAATACCTTGTTTGCATTAGTCATGCTGCAAACTGGGATCATTTGGAGTGTAATTCATAAGGGTTTGTACAGCAGAGTAGTTGCCATAAGTATTAATCTTCTTGAGAAAAAACAGATTTGTTTAATACTAGATTTAACAAAGGATCCCAATTAGGGTTCTTTCAGTTGCTCTTGTATTTTTTTCTTTCATGTCAGCCTAAAATAAAATCAGAGGAAGAGACAATTTGAAGAACTTTGTAAGCTTCGTTTTGGGCTTGTACCATTAAAATCTCTGTCATTTCATTGGAAGGGGAGAGCCTGAGATCCACAGCCTTTTTGATTGCTTTTATTAAGTTATAGTTAGTGTGAAGTGAGCTTTAGAGAGAGGAGATTCACCCTAGAATTTTCCCGGTGTGCATAGCCAAGATGAAGCTGGCTGTTGTGACTCCTCTGCTTCCTGAGGTAGTTTTAGGATCTGCAGTGCCTGATTCTCCAATGGTAGAGATTCCTTAAATTTCCTCTCCCATCTCAGTATCTGTCCTACTGCAGCCTCTCAATAGGCTGGATTTGGATGCTGTAATATCCTGAGAATTTATAGCAAACGTTGAGTTTAGTGGAGATCCAATCTCATAGATTTTGATCATTTGTCCCCTACTGGATGCCCTCAGAGCAGGTTTCCTGGTGTGACCCAGCTGAGGGTGCAGGGGCTGTTTGCATTATAGAGCCAGGGTGACACACTGGGCATTCAGGGGGCACTACAACTAGGAAAAGCCAGCCTGGGGCAGAGCAGCCCCAGAGGCCTTGCTAAGGGCTGTTCTGCTTGTCATTAGTGTTCCATTTGCACATGTGGAACAGAATTAGGCTGGGGGGCAGTGCTAATGAAGCCAGAACGCTGCTGTGTCAGGGGCTGTGTGTAGGGACAGCTTTTGTTCATCCTCTTTCTGCTTTTCTTTGTAGTGAATGTAACAGTAACCGGGACTCGGTGCTGTCCTACACCAGCGTGAGGAGCAACAGCTCTTACCTGGGCAGTGATGAGATGGGCTCAGGTGAGTGGGTGCAGGGGGCACATCACCTGGGCAGGGATGGGCTGGGCACAGGAATCCTTCTCATGCTGGACCCCTCAGCAGAGCTGATAAGTCTTTGCTGATTATAAGCACTTGCATATTTAAGTTGCAAATGTGGTTTCTTCAAAACTACTAACAAGAACATAAAGAGAGATTTGCCTTTTTCTGATAAACTGCAGTAAATTTGGAACGTGGGAGAGGTGTGAGGCAGGGATAAGTTTCTGTAGTTGTTGGACACTTGCATTATATGAAAATAATGAGTATTTTGATCTTAGAGTTGGAGATAAAGCAGCAATTATTGTTCACCCACCAGTGTGAAGCTGTGCCCATGTCATCTGTGGCCTCATCACAGGTTATGTTTGAAAGTTAAAAGCTTTTCATCTCTCCTTTATTAGGAGATGAACTTCCCAATGATATGAGGATTCCTTTAGACAAACAAGACAAACTTCATGGCTGTCTGGAACACCTTTTTAACCAGGTGTGTAAAGTGTTATTCTGACACAGAATTGCTTTCTCTTTACCAATGTCTGTGCAAGAAATTGGAAGTACTAAATTGTGTTATGAAATCATATTTTGAGGAGGGCAAGCTGTCAAGATTTTGGCCTACTGTGTAAGCAAGTATATTATAGGATAGTTTGAGGAATCACTTTTGGCCACATTCCAGTTGCCTCATGTGATTTAAGCAAGGCTGACCTGCCTTATCTAAGGCATGAGACTAAGGGGAAAAATGCTTTCATGAAAAAAAGAAAAGGTGAACAAACATCTGATAATTTGTAGGATGTAAATGGATCAAATTTGCAGATTGCAGGAGGGTTCTCCCAAGTTTAGCCTGCCGATGTCTTTATAGATGTGTGACACCAGACCATGGTTTGGTATTCTCTTATCAGCATGAAGATCATCACTGTGCAAAATGCTGTATTAAATGAGGCTCTTGAGGCCAGTTCATGGCTACAAAGTTCTACTGCTATTTATCAGTTGTTCCAAAATACAAATAGTGTAATGGTTTGGGCATTTCCCCATACAAGCTCTGTTCAGACTTTCTTCTGCAAGTCTTACTTACACTGATGGATAACATTCCAATTGTAGGTTGATGCAATCAATGCACTTCTAAAAGGACCAGGAATAACTAAAGCCTTTGAAGAAACCAAGCACTTTCCGATGGACCACAGTTTGCAAGGTAAAGAAATAGGTTGATTGTGTTTAGTAATGTGATTTCCAAGACCTAAGAGCTTACTGTGACTGCACACATGCTGTCTGGCCACACAGAGTTCCTTAGCTCTGCAGTCTGCCCAGTCATGCATTATTGGCAGGTACCACTGACATTTTCTGACCCCTGAAATTTTGCTTCTTTAAGAAGTTGTTTTCACCTGAATTCCTCCTGAACACAAAGAACACTGTTTCGTTACATGCTGCTGAATCCTTGCGGCTCTTTCACAAGTCTCCAAATCCCCCCTTTGATGTGAACATATCTCAAAAGGTACAAAGTAGGGATAGGTCAGATACAAGGTGAATGAGTGCTCTGATAAGCTGAGGAGGGGCTGACCACTGGAGATCCGAGGCACCAAAAGGTTCTGCCCAAGTTTGCTTAATGACTTACTCTGCTTTTCTTCAGAGGATAACTGCCAGAGTAAACTCATCCTCACATGACACTTATTTTGAAAACTGATTCCCATAGAGAGCAAACAGATGATACCATGTTTTATTTTTCCTCAGGGACCGTGATGAGACTTTGGCTTTAGTGGTTTTGGGGCTCAGGATGTGGTTTCTTGTCTCCCTGTAATACACAGGACTTTATTTTCTGAAGATTTGCTGCATTTCCTTTCCCACTTGAAATCTGAAATGTTTCCTGCTATTCCTGCTGTACCTCAGGTGCTGTAGTCACACTCCAGCTCTTGGCAGGTTCTGGTTTTTAGTTACAGTGGCAAGCTCTAGAACTAGAGAGGCATTCCTGCTTTTTTTTCCTGACTCCAGGAATAACTCACATGAAGTTCTGTGACATGAACTCATCTCTACAAACACGTTCATATTTGTGTAGAATGTTAGTCTTTCCACACACTGTTGGAATGAAGAGTAGAAATAACAGACACTTCCTGTATTTTATTTTACTTAAACAAAGTCTCATTTATTAAAACTGGATTAATTAGCATGAGTCTTTTAGTTAACTCATGATTCCACTCTCATCACACTGAGGAACAGACAAGCCCTGCTTACACTCAGCTGGAATCTTGCCCCACAGTGTCTGTTTAATAGCTACCACAGACACCTTTTGGTGATGGATGGACACTGGAATGCTCCCCTGTTCTTGTCTTGGAGCAGTTACTTGACACAGTTTTTCTATGTTCCTCTGCTTATGCATTTTATCCCCAACAATGGGTTGTTTGGCTTAGCTACATAGCTAAGTCATGGAGAGTAAATTTTCTACTCTATAATTAAATGATTAGCTTCCATCAGGTGAAAGAAAGCAGAATATTTCAGTACTTCTGATCAGTATTGTGGGATGTGACAGCTGCAGCCAAACAGTTGATGTGATTCTGCACAGCCAGAGACTCCAGATCTACCTGACAGGTGAAACAGAGAAGGGTTTTGTCTGAGGAGTGGGGCAGAGCTCCCTGCTCTGTGCAGGTCACACAGGCCCACAGTCCTGAAAGCAATGCAGGGAGACTGCTGCTACTGGGAGTATGGGAATAGTCTTTTCTCTCTGTAGTACTTCTATTTAAGAACCTTTTTTAATTCACAATTACTGCTATTGATGCAGTGTCTCTGCTTTCATCTGTATTTACATTATAACTCCTAAGCCACTCTCAGCTATGGAGCATTTCCTTAAGGGCTAACACACTCCATGTTTTCTAGAATTTAAGCAGAAGGAAGAAACCACAGTTAGGTGCCGGAATAACATCCAAGCCAGCATTCAGGAAGATCCATGGAACCTTCCAGTGCGCATCAGGAACCTCGTTGAAATCATACAGAAACATGTGGAAGGTCTGTAAATAAGGAAAAGTTTGTTATTGGCTTCAGGGAGAAGAGATCTTGGTCTAGTCAAGCCTAGCAGTTGATTTTATAGTTTGAGATCTTGTAATAAGGCTGTCCTGGGCTCTAGAGAGGAGCAGGCAGAGCGTTATGGTTTGCAGAGTCCTGGTGCTGTGTGGTAAAATTGCACCTGTGCAGCAATTCCAAAGAACTTTCCCTCTCTTATTTTATTTCATCAGCCCATTCAGATTGATATCAAACTGATCCATCTCCCTGTGCTTTTTAAACCCTTTTAGAAGATGAAGAGAGAGATGCTTGGTATATTCCAAACTGAAATGAATGTTGATCAGATACTGCAACATCCTAACCTATTTGCAGTCTGGTTGAGCTGAAATGGGAGATGAAGCTGATGTTTACAGCCCAGTGCAAAGCACTGGACAGAAATCACCTCCTTAGGGATTAATTTACAAGTTTCATGGAAGTTAACACAGAGCATGTAGCCAGGAAAATTCTCTGCTTTACACCATGAGTTTTTCAATCACAAATGTGTCTGTGCAAGTGAGGACTCTCAGAGTAAAAAGACTGGGCGAGGGGTTGGGGGAATGGGGACATATTAACCAAACACACCTGCCTTGCAATGTGCTGACTACAGCATTCCTTGTCTTCACTGTTTTAGATGGGAAGAATCAGCTGCTTTTGGCCTTGTTAAAATGCACAGGTAAGGGGTTTTCATTTGTTGCAGAACAACAGCAGACATACAGAAGTCCCTAAGACAGTTTTATACATGACAATGTGATGTGTTTCCTTAGCATTTAGGGATTTTCCCCTGGCATTTTATGCTAACGTTTCTCCTGCTCTGCATCTAGGCCAATCTTCCCATGGATCTGATGTCTCTTCCTCAGTTTGCATGATTTCAGTTCAATGGAGCCTACTTGTGTTACCTGGCTGGTTGCTGTTGTTTCAGAAGCACTATTTTTCTTTTTTCTGTCTTCGTTTTTTCCTTTGCACAACCCTCCTTCCCAGACAGCCTTTACTGCTTCCTGCTGTGGTGAGAACATGCAGCAAAAATGAGATCTATTGCACAATTCTCTATGAGACCATGGACTCTGTCATCTTTCCAAGCAGAGCAGGCGTGTGGGGAGTCAGGATTGTCTATACTGAAATTACAGCCAGGAGCAGACAAAGACCCTAAATGTGCAGGGAGCTCCTAAATACACTGGGGACATCAGGAACCTGTTACCATGCACTAACCATAGTGCTTGCAGAGCAAGGGACAGGTCTTTCTGAGGAGCCAGTGCACAGTCTTTTTGTAATTGTAGCATCTATTTGGTGTCCATTTGTTTGAAAATGAGGTAATAAATAACTGGAATATGCTGTCATTGTTTGACTGTGCCAGACTTGATTTCTCAGATTTTCGTAGAATGAAGATGAGAGACTTGTATGGCTCTGAGTTACCTCTCAGCTCCTGCCAGGGCTGGTCTGTGAGTCTGTCCAAAGCAGCCTGTGGAGTCAGTGTAGTGACCATAAAGGCTGTTTTTACTGATGGCAGATCTAATGTGTCCCAAAGTGCCTGTCTACGTGTGCCCCATCTCCTGCAGCATTTTGTGAACATCCTCTGGAAACAGGGATGGTTACCCTTGAGCTGAGAACATGGCCCAGGGCCTGGAGTGTATTAGTCAGTCTGTTGTGTTCAGTGCTTATAAAAATAATCCAGACTTTCAAAGCCTCTGGGTGATGTCTTCAGCCTCTTTCCCTGGGGAACTCTGCCTTGCCAAGGAGAGCCTTCTGGAGGAGCTGGGGGTGCCTGGGAAGTAGCTCTTCACTTATTCATGTGCCTCTTTGGTCTGCAATCCCCTTAAGTGTGACAAGGTTGCTTTGACCAGCATGTGACTGCCTGGCAGACACACTGGAAGCAAAGTTAACACAGGGGAAATTCTCCCAGGAAACATAAACCAGTTGGTACCATATGGATGGGCCCAGTTAGTGCATTAAGCATATGGGAAGCCCACAAAATACAGATGGATGGAGGAAGATTAATCTGTAATAGACCAGGAGAGAAGTAAGGACAGAGACCTTTCAATAATTCTTTTGCTTCTGTAAACATAAAAAGAAGGGAATCAGTCCAAATATGGCTGTGTCTAAGGAATTACAGCTCTTTGTAGTCAGAAGAAGGAGCATGCAGATGGCAGAGAGAGTAATAAACAGTTTACTGGACTAGAAAATTTTGCAAGATGCATGTATGCCAGCTATGCTGTCCTCATCTCTCCAGCCAGGTCACACAGCAAGGAGAGGTTATCTGTTCAGCTGGTGCAAAGCTACAGCTTTGTGGAATGTCATGTGGACCCCCACACAAATTGCTTTGTCGGCAGTGAGATGAAAGACAAGTGTACTCATGACTTCTCTACGCTTCTCTCCCCTTCTCTGGCAGATACTGAGCTACAGCTGAGACGTGATTCCATCTTCTCTCAGTCTCTTGTGGCTGCTATTTGCACCTTTTCAGAGCAGTTACTGGCTGCTCTCAACTATCGATACAACAACAACGGGGAGTACGAAGAGAGCAGCAGAGATGCCAGCAGGAAGTGGCTGGAACAGATCGCAGCCACTGGAGTTCTGCTGCACTACCAGTCTCTTCTCTCCCCTGCTGTGGTAAGATGAAGAGCTGGGGCACCCTTGGGGCTGCTCACACTTGTCTGTGTGATTCTGTGCCACCCACAGCACAGCTAGAGCCCCTTATTCTAGCGGTGTGTTCAGACTCACTGTGGTGAACTCTGGAGATTCCTGCTGCTCACAACCAAGTGCCCATATTCCTTATCCCATCATTTTCATCTCCTCACGAATAACAGACCCATGGTCACACCAGAACACCACACGAACTGATCTGCCTTCACATTTTGAACAACTGCTGCATTTAGGGAGGTTTTAGCACCCAGCTGTTGGTGACACGAGTGTCCCCTCCCGTCCCCTGGCGAGGACACGTGTTCCCCAACAGGCTGGAAAGTTCGGAGTATTGCAGGAATTGGGACAAATGGAGAGTCCATCTCTCAGGTCTGTGGTGCTGGGGTGTGAGGCACCATGTCTAAGGAGAGGAACCACATTTGCATTGTTCATCTGTACCTAATGAGCACGTGAGCCTCAGCTGCCATGACTATAAAAATGCTAAGAAAAGAAGGAGCGTAAAAAAGACAAGTAGCTCTGACACTATAGAAAATGGATTTTTTTTTTTGACTGTGGAAATACTGTAGATCGAGTGTGGGGGTTTTTTATAAAATACAGTCCAAACTGTCTGTGTATGTAACTGCTATTTCTTTACATTGCATCCAGTGTATCAATATTTATTTTGCAGTAACTGATCAGCTGTTTCTTCACATGTTCAGGTATAGAGTAAAGCTTGGAGAAAGAGATCCCTTCAAACATTCAGTCCTTAAACTTCTCTACTCTGTGAATCACATCAAATGACACCTAAGCAAGGGGTGGTTAAACTTGTATCAGTATGAGTGAAGGAGCTGTTAGTAATTCCCTGGCTGGGATGGAGCTAATGGAAAGCTCTGCACTCTGCTCCAGGTCTCCTGAACCAAAGCATACCCATAACAACGACACCTTCCTGCCAGGTAATAACCTATTTGGGTGTGTTTCCTTTCTCTACATGCAGAAGGAGGAGCACACCATGCTGGAAGACATCCAGGTCACTCTGGGTGAACTAGACAAAGTTGCCTTCTATTTCAAGCAGCTGGATGAAAGTCTCGTAGCAAGTGAGTATTCTCTGTTTCTTCAAAGCTCTATTTTTGTTGTTGTATGTTTTATGGGTTAATATCCTCCATGATTATAATCTGAGAGACCATGTCAGACCTGGAGAGCACCAGGCAGCTTCTCTGTTGGAGTCCCTCAGTTTGCACTGCAGACACAGAGCATAAAAAGCGGGGGTGACAGGGTGGGATGGTGCTGCCTGTTCTGTGCTGTGTAGCTGTGGCCTGTGCCTTATCAGGGTGACTTTGTACCTGGGGAGGTGTCACAGATGATGAGCAGTTCCTGACAGGTGTTTGTTATTCACCACATTCCCTGTGGTGAATCCCCAGCTCTCCAGTGTCCAGTGTCCTACCCTGCCAGCTCTCTCTTTGTGTTTACTGGTTGAGGTGCCATGAAACAACATGGGATTTTAGTTATTAACCACATTTACTGTATTTGCATCAAACATCAGACTAAATCACACTAACTAATATCTTTTTAAGTGTAGTATGTCAGAGCCTGCATTCTCTGCACAAAGGCTCTCCCTTATTCATCTTATGGTGGAGATGGGAAATGTCATTAGGTAATCTAGCAGACTCTCTTAGCAGTGGTTTCACAGTTCCCCTGCTGTGGTAAAGCAGTAAGTGTTTTATCTTTATTTCTCCAGATACTCATGTCTTCTACCACATTGAAGGAAGTCGTCAGGCCTTGAAGGTTGTCTTTTATCTTGACAGCTACTACTTCTCCAAACTGCCTGCTCGGTTTCAGAATGGGGGAAGCTTGAAACTGCACACGGTGCTCTTCACAAAAGGTGTCTATAAAAAGCTTGCTTGAGAAAAATAAGCTTAGCTGATGATCCTGAAAGGCTCAAAATAAAGAATGACCATGAAGCTCTTAAAAAATGCAGCTGAGACCTACAGACAAATTTAAGAAGCAGGTGCTTCTATTTTAGGAAGACCTGGGGAGTCCTAGATAAGGCACAGTCACGAGGACAAGATTTGCCTGTTTGGGGCTTTTTTGTGCCTTCTTCTAATGGCCATAGAGACTCTGTACTGGAGTACATGGATAGTCTGATCTAGTGTGGGATCAGGAGATGTGCCCAGGCTACAGGGAGGTGTTTTAAAAAGCAAACAACATGATAGAATCATCTGGGCTGGAAATCAACTTGATAAGCAAATATTCCCACCAAAATACAATACAGGACATTTCCTTCAAGGGACCATTAATGGGGAATAATTGCTGTTAGACAGAAGTGCTTCCTGTGAAGCTCACCCTTAGGATACCACCACTGTATTACCATACTGGGAAAGGCACTAAATTTATGCAGTAACAGAATCAACCTTGACATGATTAAACAATGACAAAGAGTCATCTGCTGAGTGATGAGATGATACAGAGATAAATAAAAAAAACCACTAAGAACATAGGTTTAGTAAAATGTTTTCTTCTTCAGCTCTAGAGAGTATGGAGGGGCAATCACAGCCAGCTGGCTCATCTCTGGAAGAACTCCCACAGCAAATTAATGGTATTTCACTTGAGAAAGTGCAGCAATACTACCGGAAACTCAGGTATTTTGTGCTTCTGCTTTGCTCTAAAAGACATGGAAAACTTCAGAGCACTCCTTTATTAGGGCCTTTAAAATTTAATGAAAAAGAGGTTCCATTTGTGATGGGGTTTTTGTACAAATAGGATTTTTGGAGGTCTCATTGTATGGTAAACTTGTTAATTTTCTTCCCATGGTTAAGCCCATTCAGGAGTGCACTGTACAGGATGAAATACCCATCAAACGTGACCTCACAATTTTGTGCAGAACTAAATTTTTTTTTTTAAAATGGAGATTCTGAATATTTTTGAGTACAGAGTCTGTAAATTACTGCAGTCACAATGGTTCAATAAGAAAGCAGATCCTCAAGTACAAGATTTTTAGCATAGTTTGCTTAGCTGTTTCATACAAGATAATACACAAATATGTGCTTGAATTGGGACAAACCAACTAATCTAGTCCTTGCTGGCCTTTTTGCAGGACATTTTACCTGGAGAGATCAAACTTGCCCACTGATTCCAATACTACTGCAGTGAAGATTGACCAGGTATTGTTGCTGTGTTTATTTCTGCAATAAATTCTCTCACAGAAGTGTTATTTCAACATCTCTGAAATCCCAGTTGTGGGATACCCGTATGGCAGATCTGTACAAACCCAAACAGCATTTGAAAATGTTCCCTACCCTAAAGGGGTGAATTTCTCTGGAGCTTGGCTGCAGTTCTTCTGTTGAGAGGAAAATGTGCAGAACCAGCTTAGACACAGCCCCCCCTAACCTGGCACTAAGGGGGCTCTGGGTGACCCTGCCTGCCCTTTCCCAACACAGTGGCTGAGGCCAGACAGAACAGGCTCATTTTCCTCTCCCACAGATGCATGAAAATGAACAAATGTTCCACTGGCAAGTTGCACTTTGTTCACAGTTAAACCAACAGGAAAATGGTGCTGCCCAGCATCTCATGTACAGGCAGTCTGTCTAACAGGGCAGGGCACATATAATTGCTTTGGAGAGGATGTATGTGATATGTGGTAGCTGCAAAGAGTTGCCCCAAGCCTAAGTAATTGTATTTTACCACTTCCAAAGTTCATATATATATATTCTGATCAGTTGTTGCTGTGTGGGAGTTACTCTCGTGTAGAATATTGTGCTTAGGTACAGGATAATAATAATAATAACGGCCAGACTTCGCGAACGAAGATCTGTGGAAGGTCTTTGTGCGCCTTCCAGCCTGCGCATTGGATTTATTTTAGGTGGGACACAGTGCGCGCAGAACTGAGCCCACCCTTTAATCCTAAGGTTCATCTGCCGGGGCCAAGTGAGCTTGGACAGTGGCAGCGAGGTCCTCAGGACGTAGGTGGATCGCCTTACAGGGCTAACGGGCTCCGCCAACCCGGGGAGTGTCCCCGACCGGGAATCGAACCCGGGCCTCGGCAGTTACAGTGCCGTGTCCTTAACCACTAGACCACCAGGGGCTCCCAGGTACAGGATAAAGGCTTGTAAATACAAGTGGAGGTGTAAATATGCCACTGACTGTGTTTGTGTTGCTTTGTGCAGCTCATTCGCCCTATCAATGCCATGGATGAGCTTTGCAGGCTGATGAAGTCTTTCATCAGCACCAAATCAGTGCAGTCAGGATGTTCCAGCAGTCCCACATCAGGAGCTGCCTTGCTGCCTGTATCTTCTGAGCTGTGTTACCGCCTGGGAGCCTGTCAGATCACCATGTGTGGCACTGGGATGCAGAGGTGAGGGTTAAACCTGGCTGCTACTGCTGTGGTGAGAACTTCTGTCCTTCCTAGAGATTTGATTCCATTCAAAGCAAAATAAGGTAAATTTTAAGGGCATGTCATAAGGTCCTAAATCTGCTAACATCTTTACTTCAGGGTGGGTTGTGACTTTTAATACTTTTGTTAATAATTAATATTGACACACAAAAGTTTGTGTTTCAGTGCATCAACCAATGCAACTGAGTGATCTGAGAGCACAGAACTTGCTGTCTTCAATCACATACTGGAAATGTAGGAAGTTGCTCAAAAATAGTTTTAGAATCTTGGTATGTGCACACATTGATTTTTAAACACACTGTTCTTCCAGTGTTTCCAAAGTCAAGATTCATTTGTGAATCCCTTTAAATGAATCAGTGCAGAAGAGCAGGGACCACACAGCCTTGTAGTGATGATGCTGAGACTCAAGCAGTTGCAGTATCTAAGTGTAACAAGACTGGAAATGTAGGACTGAGGTAATTTAGTAGTTTTGTAGATAAAATAAATCCAAGCAAGTGAAGATAAGTAAACAGCTAGCAGAGCAGGTAAGTGTCCTGTACATACATATTTATCTTTTCTCAAACTGATCTGTGATCTCCTCTCTCATGTTCCCTTGCTCAGGAGTACCCTGAGTGTGTCCCTGGAACAAGCTGCCATCCTGGCCCGCAGCCATGGCCTCCTGCCCAAGTGTATCATGCAGGCTACAGACATCATGAGGAAGCAAGTGAGTATTTGGCTGTGGCTGCTGCAGCCCCTGTCTTCATCCCAGGGACACTGTGGCACAAACACCAGGTTATTTTGGTGGGCACTGTGTTTTGTGCACTACAAACCCACAGAGCCAAACTTATGAATTTATTAACTTACTGATGTCTGAATAGCTACACCTGTGTTTGACAGGAACAAATGAATTTTTGCATGTGTAGCCATTACAGCAATTAAAATCTATGCCTCAGTGTACATTATTTAAAGTGTGTGCCTTGATGGATAGACTGTGCAGCATATTTAAGACAGTTTCAGTACAGAAAAAACCCAAGTCTCAACCACAGTGTTAAATAGCAGAAATTCCCTAGTGCAAGACAGCAGTGCTTGTAAAATGCTTTGGGACTAATTCCATCCTTTAAGTAAACACAGATGACTAATGTATCCACCCAATGGATTCCAAATCTTCTAGAAGTAGTTAATGGATTCTCAAATAGGAACCATACTCCCATTATAATATTTTCCCCTAAGGATCATCAGCTTTATCGATGCTGCTAGTACCATAAATTCTCTGTTTCCATAGGGACCAAGGGTTGAAATCTCTGCCAAGAATCTGAAAGTGATGGACCAAATGCCACAGTGTGCACCTCGGTAGGTTATTATGTATTATGCATTTTCTCTGAATGCTGGTTTTATGTTTCTGGAACAATTGTGGAGTTCCTGTTATAACCAAAGATGATCTTAGTAGCATTACTGGCAAAAAAAAAAGAACCCTGTTCTTCTTTCTCCCTGTAATAAACTGAGTGCACTGTAGATTAATCAACTTTGCTGCTTGCAATTTGTAGATCATCAGCTTCAAAGACCTTCTGCCTGTTCTGTGCCAAACATAGCTAATGTTTTTTGGACTGTTGCTGTGAGTTGGCAAAGCTTGTCATTGACAGCCATGTGTGGAATGCTTAGAAAGAAGAACTCCTGAACAGCAAGTTTGAGTGCAGATATGCAAAGATAACCCATAAGCTGATTCTGTTGTGTGCTTACAAGAGCCCAATGGTTGAGTTTTGGCAGAGCAGGTTTGAGAGCAAGTGCTGCCAGTCAGAGGAACCCCACAGTAATGCAGCCCTCAGGAGGGTCAGGTTCATGGGTTCTCTATGGGTTTGTCTAGAAGGCAGCTTTGAAAAGCTCTGTACATTTGTGAATCCCACTGCACCTAAAGGGAGCTCGAGATGTTCACCTCTTTCTACAAGAGAAGAATACCTTTAAGAGAAGTATCTCTGATTAATTTTTTTCCAATTTCATCTCTCAGCAGTGAGAAAAGAATGTTCTTTAATAAACCATAACACAGCATTTCCCTTCAATGGCAATAACAAATCATCATGGTTTAGGTGACATGTACAGAATCCATCTATACAAATATGAGAGAACTTCTGATTTTGTTCATTAATGGCATTATTTGCATGAAGGCAAACCAGTAACTGCTGTTTCAAAATGGAAAAAAACAATGGTGTTGGCTCCTGCACCGTGGCCCCAGTGCCATCCATCAGATTTTGGCAGGGAGGTTATTTTGCCTTATTAACAACTTTATGTTACTTTGGTTCCATTTTTATGACCATAACAGCATGTTACATTCAAAAAGAAATAGCTTTACAAACAAATCAGAAGATGATTTGTTTGTGTTGAGTGTATTCTTTTGAATACACTCCAGATCACAATGATAAATTCCAGGACTATTTACTTGGGTTATTTCAGGGCAATAAAGCTCAGATATGTGTGTTCCTCCTAGGTTCCATCATCATAATGGGAAATAAAACTGAGCACTAAGTTAAAAGGAGATCTAGTGAATTAATATTAACTCTCAGGATTGTATTTCCTGACACTGAGGTTTGTCAAACTCTCGAATGGCAGTCTTGAAAGAGGAGTTATAAAAGACTTGAATTTATTCAGATGAAAAGAAAACAGCCAAGAAAAAGCTACCACAAAGTCATACGTGAATGACAAGTCAAGATGTGCTTAGATTTAACCACTGCTAATCTTGTGACTCAAAACATTTCTCAGAAAATAGGGTTATTAATTTTAAAGTTTGTTCAGCCATGTCAACAAGCAAATATGTTCTTTTATGTGCTTGGTATTCCAATGGGGGGGGCAGCAGGGGAACTTTTTTGTTCAGGAAAGATGCTGAACTGGGTTTACAACCAGAAGAAATAGAAAAAGAGAGAAGGGACTGTTGAAGACCCAAAATTAAAAGGGAGTGATAGAAAGTCTCAAACAAGGTTGTAAACAATGATTATAAATACTTCAGTGAACAAATCACTAGTGGCACTTCTACATTTGCAATGATTAAGATTAAAAATAATTATATTCTTGATATGGCATTACCTCAAAGGAGCTGCTGACTCCCATATGCGATGGCAGTAACTTTGTTATTATCCTTGTGATCTTTAATTCCCTCCTCTTCATCTGCCCCAAAGGCTCTATAGGTTGTGCCAGCCACCTACAGACGGGGATTTGTAGAAGTGGGAGCCACTCCAGGCAGTACCACGGGAGCAGCCCTGCCCAGGGAGCCACAAACTGCCCCTGCCAGTGCTGCTCTGGCTGGGGGAGATAAACCTGCTGCCCCAGGGCCCAGGAACCTGCCTTTGAGCTCCTGCAGCACGTGCAGGATTCTTGTGTTTCTCTGACTTCTGGAAGAAATTCTTGAAACAAACACCACAGGGCGAGGGCGGATGTTTGGATGTTGCTGCCGTTTCCCAGATGCCCGGAAAAGTGACCACTGTTGTTCAGTTGCTGCCACCTGAAAGTTGTGGACTTGGGGCCCTGGATTGGTTCAGGAAGTGCTGGGGGACATGTGTCTCTCTCCTGTACTGCCCTGGCAGCCCTGGGACTGCCAGCAGGATTTTGGTCGGCGTCCTCGAGCAGTGGCTGCAGAAACACCACTTTTTCATGAACTGACCTGCACTTTTGAACAAAGAATAGCACAGTCTATGGTTTATTCAAATATGGACATAAAGAATTTCTTCTGGAGTCATTTTCCACTTCAGCCCAGTGAGAGCCAATCTCTCTATGCTGCAGAGATACATTCCATAATACTTCTTACCATTACTTCATTTTACTTACTGTAGCTTCCAGGTTTTTGATTAACTTTTTACTAATGCCCTATGATTATGTACTCTGGAATACAGTGCTAGTGAAGAGGAGAGATTGGGAGTGAAGGATTTTAAAGGAATCTTTACAAAGGAAAAAATACAGTCTTATAATCTGATTATTTGAACAGATGTAGTTTTTAAAACAGGTCAGAAGAACTATACTTATTTATGTGGAGTGGAATAATATGTGTTTTCGATCATGTTATTATATATACAAGATTTAAATAAAAATTATATTGTTTAAAATGGGACCAATATGCTGGCAGTTACACAGCTACTCCCAGTTTACTGAAAAAAAATCTACATTATTTAAAATCTTTCAATATTTAAGTAGTCTTTAATACAGTTATTAAGGTGTATTAGGGATGCTTTTAAGTTAAAAGAAAAAAGGAATCTTGTAAATAATGTACTTTATTTTTTCTCATTTGAAAAGTTGTTCTCCATTCTGTCAGTATTACCCTCAGCACAGTAATTTTTTTCCAAATTACTGGCTGAAACTAATCAAAACATGTCAGCAGTCTCAGGATAGAAATAATGTTCCTTTGGAGTGAGTGCCTTAACATGACCACCCCTCCCTAACACAGCAGGTGTACAGGAAACTCCCCATTGCTCCGATTCTCCGCAGCCTCCTTTGAACCAGCTGCCAGTCAGGAGATGCAGGAGCACTTTGCAGTGATGTATGTTCTAGAAAATAAAGGCCTGGGGGGTTTATTTTTGATGTTGTTCGGTTTTCATTTGGCTTCATTTTATTTTAATAACATCCAAACCAACACAAAACCTAAAATCAGACTTTTTCATTAGGACGTGAGGGCCTCTTAAGTTTTTTCAATCCTCTCTTCAACACAAAATGGTTCATGACAATTTGGGGGATGCAGATTGTTCCAAACTTTGTTCCTTAATTTCAGTCCAGAGACTGAAATAATTTTGGGGAAGGAACATGTTTTGTTTTGGTCTCTTACTTTTAACTTGTTTCCTCTGACCTACAGCAGCCTGTTTAGATCCTGGTGCTAATAACACCAAGGCCATGGGCTCCATCCCCTATGGCCATTCACTTAAGAGTTGGACTCAGTGATCCTTGTGGGTCCCTTCCAACCCAGAATATTCTGTGTAGTATTCAGCTCTAACCTGTTGCAGGGAACTAGGACAACCCATGGATCACCAGCTGTGGGATCTGGACTGCAGCCAGATGAGCAGATCACTATTTCAATGCACTTTTTTGTTAATTTTGGGAGAGTTACTCATACCATTTGCTGTTTGAAGAAGAAATGGATGCCTCTTCACTGAATCCTCAACTTAAAATGTGCTTAGTATTATAAAAACTGTAGGAACACCCAAAAGTAAGAAAGAACACACAGGCCAAGCCCTGGCTGTGCCTCCACCAGCTCAGCTCCATGGAATGGCCTGGGCAGGATCCTGGCCCATGTCTGCAGCCACTGCCAACACAAGAGATGCAGAGAAGGGTATCTAAGGGCATTTACACTGTGCACTGTTTTACACTGAAATGTATATGTAATTCTCACTGAAAACGTGATAGAAGTTTTTATTATTAAAAGCTGGTTTATATTATAAGGAAAGAAGGTATGATCTTATTTTCTGTTATACCCTTCAGTTTCTTAGCTCTAAGTTCTGTTGAGCAGTTTAAGCTCTGCTACTTGTATGGAATGGTGAGGAGTCTGAAGTTTAAACAGTAAGGGGAAAGCTGGGTTTGACATCGGCTCAAACTGGCAGCTTAGAGCTGAACTCATCCTGTTTGTGCAGCCCCCTACAGCTGTGGTTTCACTGCAGACTTCCTGTTAGGGTAGAAAAGAAAACCTGTTTTGATGCTGTAAAACTGGGGTTTGAATCCAGGGCTGGAAAAGAACAGATTGAAGTGGAAAAAGAAGAGGGGCAATGCACAAACCAACCTGCAAGCAAAGAGAGATTAGGTCTGTGGAATTTCCAGGGCTAAAAGCAAAGTAAGAGTCAGGCCTGGCACAACTGAGCAAGATTTCATAGATCTGGAGCATCTGGTACAGTGGATGTGTGGAAAATGTGGAAAACAGTCAAGATGGAGAACATGGGAATTAGCAGCAGGATGATGAGGTGTGTAAGCAGCTGGTTAAAGGAAAAAAGACAATGCTGAAAAGAAAGTGGAGGTGGGTGGCAGCTGCAAGTGGAATTTCTTATGTATGTGTCTTGTAACTGAATTTACTTAACCACTGCATTTGCACCAACCACTGAAACACAGATCTGAGCAGCCTGGGCTTGATGATGAGTTGGGAGATGCTACTCTAGCAAAGGATCCCAGTACACACACAAAAAAGCCTTTGTACTGTAAAATTTAATCCCACTCATTTCATCCCCTTCAGCATTCAAATATTAGATCATGCACTTGAAGATTGAACAAAATATCTTGCCCTATTTCTTGTTAATTGATAATAAAAGGACCTTGGTCCTAGAGTTTGTCACAAGATGATGTGGAGGCAACTTGATAGAATCTTGAAAGCTCAGCCTGCACCAGGGGACAAATGGCCAGCTGGGATGGGGAGGTATTCACACATACTGGCCCTGTGCTGAGGCCAAATAATTAATTAATTATGTGAAAATGGTAGCTGGGGGTTGAGGGAAACAGGTATCTTTATAAGAAGAAGATAATGAGAAAGGTAAAGACAGTTCAATGTAAACATAAATACAGCCTGAAGGAAAAATGAGTTATCAGGGATAAACAGTGGCTGAGAATTCTTCTGGACCTGAGAAACCTTTTTCTCTAGTCAGGCTCTGTCAAAAAGTGACCTCAGTGAAGCCTGAGGTGGTGTCTGGCTGAGAGGGACATGACCCAGCCCTGCAGAAACTGTTCTGGCTGTGAGAGGAGCTGGGTGAACAGTCCTGCTTTTCTCCTGGCCTTTGCCAAGGTGCAAACTGCTTTTCAAACCCAGACCTTGGCCATCTGCCAGCACTGGACATTGTCCTGTTCCACTCTTCAGAGTGAAAGACTGGGATTTTTAGATGAGAAACCACAGCTTTAGACAAATATACGTCTTGTTTCTATCTGGAATAAAAAACATTGAAAAGTCCACCTGAACTCCGGCAAATTCTTTTTCCTCTGTGATATTTTCTTATCTTTGTGATTACCAAATACTGCTAATTAGGGAATATTTTGAGCACTTCATGGTTCTAAAGTGATTTGAAGATATAAAACACTAAGGCCTAATAATTGGGAATTTCAATGTAAAAAACATCTGATACAGTCCTACTTCCATGACAGTTCATATGTATATTATTTCATCTGTCCTAACACTTGTCATTGTAAATGTCTGACATAGTTTCTAAACACCTTGTCATTGTTAATTGGTAAAATGGCAAAACCCTCAACAAACAGCTCATGAAATCAGCTTATTCACAAAAGCAGGCAGCACACAGCCTTACTGATAAGATAGCATCGGTTAATCAAATTATCCAACACAGTTGGTATCTGAAACTATTGTTTATGTAGCACCAGTGTTAAAATATGAAGTTCAGATTTGCCACTCAGCCAAGTCTGCAGTAGCTGTTCATCTGCACAGGGAAGAAAAGCTTTCAAACAGCAAAAGGTATTTTTCCCACCCTGTAGCATGAGAGCCATGGCTTTGATTAGCACAAGAAACCACTACCATGCCATTGAGTTCTGAGCCTTCTGCTCCTGCCTAGGCAAAAGTCCTTCCTGCTTCCCCTTGGGTAACACAGTGCATATCCAGTGTTCATGGGGCTGTCACAGCACCACTGCACCTCAAAGGACTCTTTCTTTAATATAACCTGAACAAATTCTCATGTCCTTACATTAATTTCTGGGTTCAGCCTCAGCAGGCTCCACTGGTTGTACTGAGTAATTCACATTTCCTTTCTACAGCAGTCTGGGGAGGGAATGGGGAACTATTTGTGTGCACTGGTGCTGTGAAGATTGAAAGGAGAACAATTGTTCACTGCTTTGAAAACTGGTAGTGCTTTATGTGTATAATACAGTTTTAATGACTTGAAAAAACAGGCAAGTAGACAGAAAAAAGGATAAACATCACAATGACACATAAAAATCTCTGCTTTTATTTCCCATAAATAAATTGAGAGTAGTCAGTATAAGAAAAGGAAACTGAGTGTATTTTTTATGTACTTCCTTTGCCTTGTTTCAGCATTCAGAAGTACTGTGCACTAATTCTTCAAGGAACCTAATAAAACATACCTGTTTTCATTAGGGAAAAAGAATAAATTCGTATTTGTATGTAAAGTTTCTCCAGACTACCTTAACTTCAGCAGTTTCTACTTGATTTGAAGAGTATCAGAATTCAGCACATAAGTAAACTTCAGGTGAATAATATTTTATAACTGGGGTCCTGGCAAGAGGTTATTCAGTTGTGATTGCAGAGTAGCAGCTCTCACTGTGTTAAAGAATATCACCCAGTTTGCCATTGTTTATTGAGGATATTGTTAAGGTCCTTCCAGTTGTCAGCCTTCATACCCTGAGAATCAGGCTCTTACCCACTCTTGAAATCAGGTGTACCAGAAGAAAGATTTGTTGGTACCTGAATCCTAATCAGCTGAAGGGGTTTCACGTTTGTGTTCTGAAGCCCACACTGGCATCAGTGGTGAATTAAAGAGAAAGGACCTGATAATCTTAGAACAAAAGGCTTGATTTTCCTAGTTAAGCTTTCACAGCTGTTTCCAGATGAGCCAAGAGCACAAGATGAAAATCCCTGCACTAATACAACACCACAGAACAAATGTCCTTGAAGAGGACATGGTTTTGAAAGGCCTTTATTTTTACCTTGTGTACAAAGAGTAGGAATGGCCACAGTGGTCTGACCATAAATTAGGCCAAATCTAAAAGGCTTTTAGAAGTTAATCAATGATCAGCTAGAGTAGCTCAAGTGAGATTGAGCTCATGTACCATCAGTGCATTTGCACCCAGAATCAGTGACCTTGTCTGGGCTGGGGGGACAATTCTGAAATGACACAAGTTGGAGGGTATGTTTTTGCATGAAACAGAACTTGTCATGGTTTTAGGAAAAGGTACCAGAGATTATATTTTTATATCAGTTCATGGGATTGGCATTTTCAAATGTTTTGTAAAAGGAAAAATATGTATAGAATATTTTAGAGGGTTTTCCCATTTAAGTTTGAGGGATTCTACTGTACTAATAGTGTTATATTTTTCTTCATGTTTCTGTAGTTTTAACTAAGTACGTGTATCCTGCATAAAGATAAAAGTTTTAATGTAATTTTTCAGTTTTGTCTAATCCCTGCTGTCATTTTATCATTCCTGCTCTGTGTGTTTGGTTTGCTGAATGCTTGTGTCTGTCAGAGCTGAAAACAAGCCATTCCACAAGCACTGCCCAGACTGGCAGAACAATAAGCCCTCTATCAGATGGGATTCAGAGCACTCCTCCTGGGTTTGGGAGGTTGAAAGGTATCTGCACAGGATGCATTTCTGTTGGGCTGTTGAGGATATTTGGCCTATTGCTTTAAGCAGAACCTTTTGAACTTCAAGCAGGTTGAGAAAATAAAAAGTACTTGGTGGTCAAATCCTTTTTCGTTTTGTGGGATAAGGGACAATTAAAATAGCTCTTTACTTCCCTGAACAAACTGCATCCTGCTTTTATTGAGCCTGAATTAAAAAACTAAATCTCTTTCCCCTCTTCTGCAAAAAGACAAAAACTGGACCCAGAAAAAGGCACTGTTGCCTTTGATTCCCCCAGCTGTGCATCTAAAATTTCCCTTGACCCTTGAAACCGAAACAGTTCTGAGTGTTCCCTCAGAGTACCAAACTCACTTTAGTATGTATGACACTTACTCAAGATACCAGAATTGGTTACAACTTCTGTTATTTCTGTGGTGTATGTGTTGCATCATGTCAGTCCAGCAGAGTGAGGGTGTTCTGGACACACAGACTTGTCCCATCCCCTTACTCTGCTCCCTGATGCCTCCTGCCTTTGGTGGGAGATGCAGTCAGTGCTCTCAGCTTCAGAAGAGAATGACATAAGAGTTAAATCCCTTTCCTCCATGACTCTGATATACTATGAGTTTGACCTCCTTCTCTTTGTAGCAATAGAGAGAAAGATGTCAAAGGGCAGAATCAAGAACAGTTTTGGTTGCACCTTCCTGTGTGGTGAAAACTCAACTTCTCTTTGTCCATTACGGTGAGATATGTTTTGGTTCTTAGCCAAAATCATCCTGACAAATTCCTCAAAGTCTTGTAGCCTGAACATTATTACAAGGCCAGGACAAGCCTCTGGTTATCAGTGGTTTAATTTCCACTTCACTTGCAAGAAACTCAGTGAGGTGCTAAGTTCAGCACCTGGTTCAGCAGCTCCTGAACAAGAGACCTGTTTCAGCCTCAAGAGTGAGCAAAATTAAATGACTGAATTAGCTGCAGGAACAAGGGGCAGTATTAGTCAGGAATGGTACATGATGGTTATAATAATCCCATTGGGGCTTAAGATCTACTATCAGAAAAATTACTGAGATATGAATGTAATTTTTCTTAATGT
The DNA here is from genome assembly GCA_013397135.1 of Pachyramphus minor. Taxonomy (NCBI): domain Eukaryota; kingdom Metazoa; phylum Chordata; class Aves; order Passeriformes; family Tyrannidae; genus Pachyramphus; species Pachyramphus minor. The sequence continues at coordinate 818,681 of VYXB01007428.1, read as the reverse complement.
ATCCTATAGGACCAGTCAGCAATTGAGTTGCCCTCTTTGGAGTTACATATCAAAAAGGTAATTCCTTACCAAAGGAATTTCCCATGCAAAAGTTTGTCCAATTTTTGGAGGGTGTTGGTATTCCCCCAGTTCCTAACAAGGGGTACTAACAGGTACAGAGAGGCTGGACAGAACCCCCCCCAAATCCTGAATGGATTGCCCAGACCCTCTATCCATCTCCAGCCAAAGCTCCCATGGAGCTCCTGAGCAGTCCCTTGTGTTCACTGTGATTGAGAAATACTCCTCCTTGCCAAAAGAATGACTCAGTCTGTAAAATGTCAATTAATGCCCTGCAGAGTCTGAAAAAAAAAAAAAAGGAAAAAAGTCTGTTTTTAATGAATTAGGATTACAATTAGTAATTAATGTTTCAACTCAGTGATTATTTTCTTGATCCTGCTTAAAATTAAATTTGGTTATAAGCACTTCGAAGGCAATGAGCAAATCATCATTATTATGTAATCAGCTTTAGATTACTTACATAATTACTTACATGACTGACGTACTTTCATCTCGAGATAATTAAAAATAATTAGTAAGGCTTTATCACAGTTTTAATGTGCAAAAATCAAATTCATGTTATTAGAGGTGCTAGAATACTTGCTTTTTTGATGAAATTTATCTACAAATTATTGCATGAAAGTTAATGAAGCTATCACATGAATGCAGTGCTTGCAGAGAGTCATTTGGCAAGGATGCATCATTCATCTCTGATCCCATGTGAGCTCAGCTCTGTTTTATTTTTCAGGGGTTCATTATAGTTTTCTGAAATAAGAAGCAATTTTATAGCTGGTACAACACATAGTGTGTCTTCTTTCGAGAAATAACAAACCTTGGGCCTTATTCCTTTTGCCTACTCTGGTGTAAATCACATGTAGATTCCATAAATTCAGTGGAATCACAGTGCAATAGGTTGCAAACCAGCAACAACCAACAGGTTTGAGCATGTAACTCAAACCCGACAAAAGTTTTCAACTTTTTAAACAGTGTGGGCCACACATTCACCTCATTCTTGCCTGTCTAGAGATTATTTCACAAGTTGTTGTGCATTCTCTTGCTAATAACACATCAGCTCAACTGTCTAAAAGACTTTGCTTAAATAGGAAGACAACAGGTGAAGTATTTTTACCTTTTAAAGCAATCTTACCTAAGAAGTCAGTTTAGTTGTCTTTCCAAGTGGTTTGACAGAGAAGCCATCAGCCAGAAGTGCTTTATGGACCACTTTTATTAATATTTCTCATTTGAAAGTGATATCAGGGTTTAGAGATGAAGTCTAGACTGTGGCTGTGGTTCACTTATTTTTATAAAGAGGAGATAATTACGAAATTACAGAACGGAAGTTTGCCAACTGTTCAGGGTCTTTGGGGTTTTTCTTTGGGGTTACTTCCTGTAACAAACAATCGTTATTTACCAACACATCCCCTAATTTTAGCCAGTGCCTCTGCTGGTCATCACAGGGCTGCATTTACTGGTGAGCTGGAGTTTCTTCAGATGAGTTTCCTTTAGGTTGAGTTTTTATATCCATTAAAAAAAAATGTCAAAAATACTCTTTAGAATTTGCCTTAATAGTTAAGATCAGACTCATCAGAGTCTGGTTTCACATTGATGAAAAAAACCCCATAGGAGACCACATATTTCTAGCTTAATTCCTCATTACTACTTAAGTTTTATTCATGGATACTCATAAAATTGTAAAAGGCATTAATTCTCATGGAAATATTTGTGTAAGCATCAGTGAGTAAAACCCCTGCTGGTTTCAACAGCCTTTTTCAGACATAAAATCAGGCAGGGGGAAAGACTTTATGACAAGTAGCCATGGCTTACAAAACCACAGTCCCACTTAGCTTGTCTCTTCTTGATAAAGGCTCTAGGAAACTTCCCAATTTCCAATTAGTAGTGGAATTAAAGCTACAATTCCAGCATACCTCTGCATTAACAACCCGTAGCAACTACAGCAGCTGTACATTTGCTGGCTGGCAAAGAGCCTCATCCCTTTTTGCATGTGGAGAAATTAAATACACAGAAGGTAAAATACCATGTCAAGGTAGCCAAGGGCAGAATAAGAGTTATCTTTTCCTCAGGCTGGAACTTCTTCTGCTGGGCCAAGCTACCTTGCTTATGGAAGCTTCCAGGAAGTTGCTGGTGATCAGCAGACAGTCCATGCAGGGTTTTCTGCTCCCAGAATAACCAAATACTGGGTAACCATTAAAGTTGTGTTTTATCAGAGTTGAAAATATACTTCTGGATTCATGATTAAGAAACGTGTCCTCTTCCAAAATAATGCTGAGTTACATGTGAATCTGAAATTTAATTCTGGCTGCAGAATTAAAACTAAACCCCCCCCACCTGATCAGCAAAGGAATTTCCAGCATCTCTTTACATTATGCTGCCTGTATCTACAGCTGAAATGAGAATTAAGAACAGTAGCCCAGGCTTGCAATGCTGCCTGGAGTAGTTGGATCACGAGAGAAAAGAAGTACGTATTCAGTTTGCTCCACTGGGATAAATTAGATGTTTTTTTGTCAGCAAGATGTTTCAAAATCCATACAGCTACACACAAGCACATAAAATAATGAGCTTTCTAAAACAGAGATGTGGAGAACTCAGCTCTTCTGTGCAGAAAAATTCATCAGAGCCTGTGGTGAGGACACAGGTCAGTTCTTTTAACAGCCCAAAACTGCTCCTCCCTGGGATGTTTGTTGCTGCAGCTGAATGACACTCAAACAGATGGGAAATTGCTTCTTGCCTCTGAAAGCCAAAAGAAATGAAGGGAATCTCTCCGAGTCTCTCTCTCCAAATGGATTTTCCCACTGATTAATATGAGTAAGATGCAAACATGCCAGCACTCACAGGAAATTGGTTTTGGAAAGCAATTTTTGATTGATACAACTGAATGAACATTATTAAGGGTGATTACTAAAAATGAATTTCACTGTTCGTATCTTTTTGCACATTATGTCCTTCACATGATTTGCTGCATAATACAACTCCAGTAATATTCCTTTTTTTGCTCATCTGGAGGAGACACAGATAATGGACTACTACAGAGGCCTCCCAAAATTAGCTTTGAAAGGGTTCAGCCTGGCTAGTTTTAGACACACCAGCCCATAAAAGTCTTCAAACGTACTGAGAGCTTCCATGTGTGTCCCAAGACCAATATACACAGCAAACTGCAACCTGAGTAAAACTACAAAATACCTCAAAATAGATTTCAGAGACAGCACAACCCTCCACTCCCACTCCTTTCACATCACTAAACTGGTGTGAGTGGAATGTGCTGAGTGCCATCACCTGTAATGGAAGCTGATGTCAGTAGCTGATGTCTTTTCCATACACTCCAATTACATTAAAGTGGCAGAGGTTTGGGATTGTCAAACTATTCAGTTATTGATTGGCCTTTAGATAGAGAGCATTTGATTCCAGTTTCTCACTTTAACCCCATGTTCCATTAAACTCACCACACTTAGCCTTACCATCTTCTTGGCTGATCTTCCAAAATGCAATTAATTCCAAATGCTAAGTACACAATCTATTCTCTCTCTTACCAATCACTTACAGTTCATCAGCTCTTGCAATAAAAAACGACAGAGATAACAGTCTCTGAAAGAGCGAGGTTAAAAGGGAAGTTATGTTTTAATCACCCGTGTTTTTTTTCCTCTTTTCCACAAAACAGTGAAAAGCATGGGACTGCCAAAGGGAATACTGAGACATTCTTTGTTTCATTTCCTGATTGAAAATGCTGTAAGAAATGATTGCTTCACAAAACCATGTCTGGATGATTTTTTCCCTGGTATTTAAGCCAGCTTCTTCACAGGAAGAATGATCATTTGGTATTTAAATGAAAAGATCAATGAAGGATCAATAGCTAACACTACAGATGAATCCCATCAACAGTATGTAAGAAGCTTTTGGCTAATTTTTTTATAATGCATCTCCACTGAAAGCAGTGAAAGTATAGTCAGTCTAAGGGGAAGGAGATTTTGGTTCCCTGCATTGAGATCACCCTTTATGCAGATGCTTCAGTCCTGCAGTAAGTGCTACAGCATGATTTAATGCTGTAGAACAAAGATGAAAATATGCCAGATAGTAAAATGATTAATTCTTTTTTTTTTCCTGGTTATAGTTTCTTCACACTATTTTGTCTTATATGGAGAAGATTTTTAATGAATGAATGACTTTGCAGAGCCACGAAACATCAACAGTTTATACACAGGACACCCATGTGATTGACACATCCTGCAACATGGAAATCCTCTCCCCCCAAAAAAAAAACTTCTAGAGAAAGCAACAGATTTCTCTTTGTTTTGTTTAGTTCCCTGAAAATCACTTCCTTTGATTCCAGATTCTGCTTGGCAGAGCAGTTGTAGCCTCAATGTCGGGTCAGATGGGTGGGTACCCTGAGAGCAAGGCACGTGTGCATGGAGAGCCAGAGCTGCACCGAAGGGAAGGGTCCAGCCTTGCTGTTCCAGCCTGTCCTGGGCCAACCTTGGCTCTCATCCCATTCTCTGTGAACTGACTCAGCTGCTAAGTCAGCAGAAATACCTTTGTTCTTCCTCTGCCGTGCTCCCTGCTCTGTTAGCTAGCTGAATCAGCTCCCAGCAGGGGCAACACTTCAAGGTGCTGGGGGAAAGCACCTCTCCTCCTCAGCAGAAATGAGCTGTTGAACTGCCTTCTTCATGGGTGTAACTTCACTCTGAGGTACTTCAGTAAAACCTGGTATTGACCTCTCTGGAACTCTGGATGTGCCTAAGGAAGGGCTTTCCTGATGGCCAGTGGAGGGGTGCAGCCACAGGCACTATAATTACTCTGAAGAAGGCTGCTGGCAGCCAAGGCTGTTACCATTGCCAGGGGCTTCCCATGGGCTCCCTGGTGCAGCTCAGGACCCAGCTGAACAAACAGCTCATGCCAGCACTGCCATGTGCTCCAGTGCAAAGCTGGAGGATTCCCTTTATCACCCTCGAACGCTGCTGGGATAACGTGGGCTGACTTTGTGACAGAGGCACAGTTGGGAACACACCCTGCCAGCCCTGCCTGTGCCTCCTCCAAAGGCACACAAAAACTGCTGCTAACATCCATCATCCTTTGCCAAGTGACCACAGCATTCCAAATGAAGCCTCAGGGGAATTCTAGCTGAAAAGAGACAGGGAAAAGGAGGAGGTTCAGCCATGTGAAAGGACCCTGTGAAAAAGTAAGAATGATTTCTTTTCCAGCAGAAAGGAACACTGTGGAGCCCACTACACATGGTGGCACTGCACTGTTTAGAGATTTAGAAAAGTATAGGCTTGAGGTTTCAAGTTTTGAACTTGAAAACTGTTAAGATGAAAACCATTGCTGTGTTCTGCCCTTTGACTAACAGAAAAGCAGGTCCTGTAGGAGAGAACAGGAAAACAGGTGCAATCCTCCACTGACTCCCAGCTCAGCAAGGTTGGCAAATGTTTCTTTGAAGTCTGTTTAAAGATCAGTTACCAGGTTGGAAGTGAAATCTTTTGCAATTTCCATTATTGATGAGGTCCAGATCCTTTGTTAGTGGTACCATCAGACCAGAACACTTTTTCAGATGCTGTCAGTGAACCAGAAAGCAGCAAGAGGATTTCACAGGGAAAGAATAATCTTATGAGTCTCTGAAATGGGTGTCCTGCTGGTTCAGTGAATGTGGGCAAAATCCATGATTAAATCTGCCACCATTCCTATTTTGCTGTCTGCTGTTGTTAGGCTTTCTATCAAACACAGGTCAAAATCTTAATCTGCATTCATCTTGCATGTCTGCAGAAGATAATTAAGAAGCTCCAGAACTTACCGGGATAAGGTTTGATTTCTTTTAAATTATTTACTGGTGACAGGCCTTTTACAGTTATCTGTTCTGCTGCATATGTTTTTATTTTCCAGCACTATGGAACATTTGGCTGATACATATGATACAAACATATGCATCTTTGGGGCATAACTAAATGCTCTGAGGTCATTTGTTTACTAGAAACAGTTAATGGGATAAGCAGAGGCCTACTGAGTATGAGAAAGAATGCCATCAATTACTGTCTGCTCTTTAAGAAGATGAAAACCACTAAACACAAAATCCTTTATCCTGAAAGTCCCACAGGCTACAGGGTGGGGAATAAAAAACCATTGCCCTTCATTGTATACATGAATGGGAACTAGGATTGAAAAAAAATAAGATCAAATGTTGCTCCTAATCTTGTTGTTGAGAACAAGTATCAACTTCTGGCTGAATTTTTGCTTGCATGCTGAGTCTTTTGAGAAAGATGTGGAATTAGATGACAGAAAGGATGTGAACAAGCATAATGAATCTAAATGTTACATGGCTGCAAGCCCCTGGTCTCAGTCTTGAAAGACTTTTTTTTTCTTGTAAAACACAAGCCAAACTCTCAAAACACTGTACTGGTCCTGTTCAGCTCTGCTTCCTCACTTTGGAGTGTTTTCCAGACACACAAGGTACAACTCACCCCGGCCTTTAGAAATGCCACCTTCACACAGCACCAGTGAGCAGAGTCACCCAGAGAGGACTCTACTTCAGTGGAGTTTTTTAGTTACTTCTGCCTGTGAACTCAGGGGTCAAATGAAGGCAAGTTATTGGAAGATGAAAGTTAGGAGATGATAATTTGAAACTGGTATTTGTGTAAATAAATATTTAAGGTGACTTACATATCAGAGCACATACATCAGAATTTTCTGATGAAGGAAGAAAGACCATAGAAAATGTAGTCATACAAAACATTAAGATTTTTGGGGGAGACATAAATGCCTTTATATGGAAACTATTGTTCCATATAAATGAAAGGCAATCGTTTTGTCCCTTCACATCCAGTCACAGGACTATCCTTTGAACAGTAAAGAGAACATAAGGCATTTCCTGGCAATATATGACTAGTTAAGAGGACTGATGGCATCCAGCTGTGCCTTTAGCCATTCACCCAGACAGATTTTCAATGGTTTTGAAATGGTCACTTCAGGAAGCAAAACTAAAAGTACAGACAGAATTTATGTGGATCTGAAGCACAGAGGGGTATTGTTGATCTGTAAGGGGTATTGTTAAAGAAGTCTAAGACATTGTCTAAGGAAAGATTGCTTGAATTGACCTGCTCTTCTAGCAAAAATGATTGACTTGTCTCCATTCACATATTACACCAAAGATGGAACAAAGGTACAAATCTGACTAGTCAGGACCTGCTGGACTAGGCAGCAGATCTGTAATGAATGAAGTGTTTCCTTTTTCTCTGAATGCTCAGGTAAATAACTGGTATAACAATGGTTCCAGAATGGCCTGCACTAAATCCCTGGGGATCCCCACTGAAAATCCCTGCTTCCAGGGAACGGGGCGATGGTACAGCTCGAGTGGGTGGAGGGATTTGATTATTCTCTGTCGCTTGACCAGGAGATGGCAGTGATTCCCTTTGCAGAAATAAGAAAGCGCCAAAAAGACACTCAGAACTGCAGTCAAGACGTTTAGGGGGAGGGGGAAAGACATTCAGAACACAGCCTGTTTGATCTCAGGGAATAAAATCATATTGCAGAGTGCAGAAGGAATAAAGTGAAGATCTTTTTCTCGTGTCTGTGACAATCTTTACTGTTTCTTGGGTGTCTAAAAGAAAGACAAATTATTGGAGAAATACACAGCTCCCAGAGCTTTCAGTTAAGTATTATTTTTAGCCCTAATCACATCTGCATATTTCAAGAAGAGCAACACATTTCTAGGTGGCGTTCAGCAGCTGTAAGTTAATGTTATTTGTATGTTAATGCTATTTGTGAAAATATGCTCAGAAGCTTGTGCATCAGAAAGAACCTGAATATGCACACAAGAATATGCCTGAATATGCCACCTTACCCCCAGGCACCTCCACAGAGAAGTGCTCCCTATTCCTGTGCCAGTGCTGTGACTCTAAACATGCAGTTCAGCAGGACTCCTCCAGGCCACTGGCCCTGGATTGTGTCCCTCTTCCCTCCTGGCAGCTTTCTGGATAGATCCCATCGTTACTGTGCTGCCTCAGAGCTCATCCTGAGTGTGCTCTGTAAATCCTGCCCTGCCCCAGTCTTAGCCAACTCTGCCACCTGCTCACATCACTCCTGAACTGCCCCATCCCTGGAAGTGTTCCAGGCCAGGCTGGACAAAGCCTTGAGCAACTTGGTCTAGTGGAAGATGTCCCTGCCCATGGAAGGGGGTTTGGGCCTGGATGATCTTTAAGATCCATGTGTGGCATGTGTGATGCTGCCCCATTAGTCTCAACTCAAAAGAGATTTGCAGATTTTTGCTGAGAATCTGGCAGAATGAGAACAGGAATATAATTTGTCCATTCAAAGGAGTTAACACTTCAAAAGTCATGACAAACCTTCCTGGCAAACAGCTCACAGAAGCTCCCAGGAGAGAAATTTTTTACATCAAATATTCATGACATTACAAATATACACCACCAGTTAGTCAACAACAGTATGGCAATGTAAGAAAAAGCATGGGTCTTCCTGTAAATGATGTCTTGTGGCTCTTAAAAGACTTCTGCAGGATGGATTATGTAAGCAAGGACTGTTGGAATAGGGCCTTCTCTGCATTTCTGTCATTCTCCTTTCGACAGGTTTGTGTGATGGTTTCAGTGTTCTGTCTGGACCATGTTACTCTGCTGTCACCTGCATCTCATAGAAAAAGTATTTATCCCCACCTTGTCAGTCCAGACTCCTTCTGTGATCCAGACAGAACAACTCCTCGAGTTGTCTTTTTGCAGGGTGGCTTTAGTTGCTTCCACATCACACAATTCTCCATCCTCTAGACACCTAAATTCCAACCCCTTCAAGGTTACAGTGTCCTCCAGGCTCACACTGAAGCACAGCAGATAGAACACGCTAAGTTCAAGAGCTTTGTACTGGGTCACACTGTGGCAAGTAGGTAATTTGGAAATAAATGTGAGCCTACTCTGTGTGGGATCCAAGCAAGCTTTACTTCAAGCCAAGAAGTTGAGAAGTCCCATTAGCACAGCCTGGAGCATTGTGGAGCAAAATTGCCTCACCCAGAGGGTGGAGGACAGATATTGCCTTTCAAGCAATAATTCTTGTGCATCTACAAAAGCCAGCCCAGTTTTAGCTGGCTGTGATGCAGCCAGTCTCCACTGAGGAGCACCCTTTACCTCAAGGGGCAGTGAAATTCGTGTGATTGCCACGGTCCAGCCCTGTCTGCAGAGACTGTCAGTGCCTGCAAATGAGATAGACAGCAAGTGGTACTGACAGGTTTTCTGATAAAACAACTTCTGAATGATTCCATTGGCTTCAGAAAGGCTGCACTTGTGTTTGAGTAGCTATTGCAGTCTGTCACTAAGGAGAGTGGCAACTTCTCTTTCACCTGTAACAGGTGAATTAAAAGCAGCCTTTAGTCCCTTAGCAGATGGAAAATGTATGGCAGCACTGGCTGCCTCAGTGTGTGTCACCTGGATGTCATCACTCTGCTGTGGCATCAAGGAAACAGCATGGAGGGGTCAGCATTACCTCTTCATTAGACTTGTTTCTTCAAACACTTTTTACTTTCTTTGTAAACTTCCCTCCTATGACTTCACTACCAGTATTATGTTATTGATTATATATTGGCTTAAATTTATATTGTAACCATCTGATGAAGCTTTAAAGATTCCTTTCTTCAGTGTCAACTTGACGATGTTATTCTCACATAGTTACAAAATCATCAACGTAAATACAAGGCTGTTTGCTTGAATACACCAAACAAATCAGGAGTTAACTGCTGTTAGTGATGGGATTGGTTAGTTCCAATAAAGACAGGTGCCACAGCACAACTCAAGTACATCAGAAACAACTTGACTAGCAGGTACAGAAAGCCATTGTACCTTGCTGCTTTACTGCAAACTAATCTGCATATGTATGGTACATATTAAGATGATAAGCTTGAGAACTTGCATTTTTATTGGATGCAATTACTATAACTGCAGTAACATGTGTCTCAGTGGCAGTAAACCCTGATTATTTAACCTCAATCTAATATTTGATCATTATTAGGAACTACTTCTTCACCATGTCTTATCTAGACTACCTCTTTACATTTCCCTTTAAAAGCATTAAGTTCTTTCCTTTTGTCAATCAAAACAAACTAAATTAAATTGTGCTCAGTGACTGTTTTTTCCAATATTTTTTAATCTATTCCCCAATTAACAAGAATAAATATCCTTTTTCATTTGTCCTTTACAAAAGCTAAGTCTTTGCAATTTTGGCCACATACTTGCTGCCTACTTCCTTGATCCTAGTTAGAAATCATATTTTCATTAACTACATACTCTTAAAAGTTTAAGACAAAGAAAACCAAATCCCATCAGGGACAGGGATTTTGTTTCAAACCTACATCAGGACAGACAGCCTTGAAAAGGATGGAATATGTCATCCAGTAAAATGATCTCCAATTTACCCAATATTTACAGCCCAAAGAGTACAACAGAGCTTGGATTTTCCCACATCTGGAAATCAGAATCACACTCACAATTAATATCAATTTCCTTCCATCCTAACTTTCAGCTCCTGTCATTCCAGCCTGAGAGCACTGGCATCAGCAGAGGTGCTGCCTTTGCTTAACCATTGCAGCTTTTTTCCAAATGGTCTCAAATCTTGTTGGTTGTCAAGCTGCAGGGTAAAAGGAATCTGTCAATACACACAGCTCAAGCTTCCTAAGTCCCTCTGTAGTTTTCATTCCAGTCAATGTCAGAGTAATTGCAGTTCCATATGATCAATGTCCTGGCCAAGTACAGTCCTCCATCTGCATAAATATTTCCTGATCTGCCTTTTCATCCAGCCCTGGGAGATCAGTAATTGTTTTCTGTTATAACTGTTTTACCATTTCACCCTCAAGTTCAAGGTGTCTTTTAGTTGCCAACCATGCACATTATTCTGTTTTCAGCATAATGTCCTTCCTCATTTGTACTGTCATATCTCCTTCTCTGTTCCCAGTGGCAATTGCCTGTCCTTAAACTCTGTATCTGGGTAGTGTAATATTACAGCCTATTTCCTGGACTGGCCACATTTCAGTTACTCCAATTACACCAGATTTGTCTTCAAGCAGCAGATGTCCTTGCTCTCCCAATCTTTTTGCTGTTTCCCTCCCTGCCCCCTCATGCCCTCCAGCACACAGGAAGCAGAAGCTGGGCTGCCTCCTTCCAGCATTTTTCATACCTGTCTGACTGGAAGAGGGGGTTGTTATGCAGTTACTACCTCTGTGAAATGGAAATCTCGGATCTTATCTCGGATCGGGGTTGGCCCTGCTTTCAACAACAGAGGGGGCTCAGTATAACCTCTAACAGAGACAAGGCAAAACAGCATTACAGAGGAAAAGCTCTCCCTTGCAAGCTCCCAGACAGTCAGTTGTAACTTTTCTGGCCCCCTCTATCAGTTGTAAAAGAACATCTGCCTCAGTTTCTGGTCACTAGTGGCTGAAAGCTAGAACTATGCACCTGTCAAAAGACAAGACCAAAACTCACCGATGCCTCAGGAGATTTTGACTTCTCTGGAGTGTTTCTGGGTCTCAAAGTCAAGCCCTTTGTCACTCACCTTGCAGTGTAGGTTTTGTCATTTATTTCCACAGATACATGTGCATTAGCAAAAGGACCATAATATGCCCTAGAGCTTGAACCATTACAGTCCACCTGTCACTCTGCCTCTTATTGCCAAGGGCACAGGCATGTAGGCTGATAATTTCTGGTTATGTCTCCAGGAACCCTAGCAGCACTAGTGCTCCAGCTCTCAACACCAGAGGCCTCTCTTCCCTCCTGCTCCAGGGAAATACAGCTTAACACCCAAGTCACCCACTTTAATTACAAAAATGGCATAAGGGTTTCAAGCTCAGACACTCAGAGCACATTTTATTTCACTTTTATTTTACTTGAATACATGTATTGCATATGCATTAGGCAGGCTGTGCCAGAAGCAGCATCACAGAAACATATTTAGCTCGACAGCCTGCTCAAGTGGAACAGCAGTGTTGCTCATTACTTACTGGACTGAAAGTCCTACCAGAGCAGAGACTTCCAATGGGAGCCTTCCTCCCCCTCTCTGACCCACCGAAACAGAGGCATTGTTAGTCTCTGTCTCAGTTCTGAGCTGGATTCAAAGTGGATGTAGTCAGCATACAAGGACATTTTTGGTTCTCAGAATATCCAAATAGGAGTAAAAACATAATTCCTTGCCTGCAAGTTCAATAACAACCAACCACACTGTGTACATTTACTCTCACCAGCATTATCTTCTGAGCTACCACAGCCTAAATTACATTTCTGACCTGCCTACATTCGAATTCCAGAGCAGTGGCATGTATAATTATGTATATATGTATAACATGGTGGACCCATGTGAACAAGGAAGGTTCTCTGCTCCTGCTCTCACGTGTTGCACAAGGCCCAGAGCAGAAAGACCCAGAGCTGCCCCGACCCCACAGGAGGTCCTGGCTCCCAGCTCTCCAGGCTGCAGGGACAAGGAGCCCTCTGCAATTGCCCTGAAGGTCAGGAAGAGGTCATTTTGTGCCACTTCCATACCCAGTGCACACTCAGACTACAAGCAGAGTACAGCAGACTACAAGTACTCTGAGGGACAGTGAGCTCCCTGCTGAACTCACTTGAAGGGGTGTAGGCAAGTCAGTAGCTTTCCATTTTCTATTAGGGTGAGCTGANGCAAAAGTCTCTAATTTCTTTGGACATGAAAAGAGACGACAAATGTCACTCTCACCTCAAACTCACAAATATTTTCTGTTGCTGGAAAGGAGATGTGATTCCTCCCCTTAGGATGGGTGGTTTCCTTGGTTTCCTGGCAAGAAATGCTTATATTTACAATACTAAGACTCTTAGTCAAGTATATGTTGCCAGACATTCATGTCCTAGAAATACTGCTGTTTTCCATTAGTTATCATCCCAACTATGGATAATGCCATATGGCCTTAGGAACTTGCCTGCCATTTTCACAGAGTAATTACTTCAATTTTGGCAGCATTAATCTGCAATATTTGCTGTCTCTTTGGATTACATCGTAATGGTGAAATGCAAAAGTGATCAACACCTCCCAAGCTGAGAAAGGCAATGCTACACAGATTATGACTTAAATTAGCAAGGGCATTTTTCTTGAAAAACAATAAATTATTTTCACCAGTGTTATACTTAGAAATATTTGGGAAGGGAAGAAGCAACTACATTACTTATATAGAGTCGCTAAAATCCTCCAAGGTTCAAATTGTATCTAAAAATAATTTCAGAAAAACTCCCCTGCCTGTTTCCTTATAATTCCTAAAATTAAAATTACAACTGCTAAATTAGAAAAATAATTTTTTATTAGATTCTGTGACCAACAAAGCAGCTAAGGACACCACTTACATTTGTAGGTTGAGTACAAATTTTAAATCCTACTACCAATCTAATTCTGGGGGATTCTAATTTTAATCACTGAATAAAAGAGATTCTGTGGCTTTATAACCAATTAGAGATCCTCCACAAGAGTCAAGGAGCTGGAGGTGGCCATCTTCTAGGTACTGCAAAACTGCTTCAGGAATTTGTGAAGCATTAGTTCACATGTGACTAACCACATGTATCAGTGCAGCCTCAAATGACTTACAGCCCGACTTGGTCTCATTACCCATGTTGTGAAGTCATGTCTGCTACTATTTTAATTGCCCGTGAGTCTGAGAAGTGGAAACAGAAGTCAGAATTTGTTAGCCTGCTCAAACAGCAAGTAACATTAACACAATGAAAGCCTGGACTTATCTTCACTGCATCCTGTGCATACATGCACTAAAATCCTGTCAGGACTTACATATATTCCGATTAGCATTCCTGCTGATGGGGACAGAAGGGAAATCAGCATATGAGGCTGAGCAGAACTAGAGGCAGAACGACATTGCCACACGAAGATCAGAGATAATACAGGGCTCTAACATATCTTCCTTGTCAAATCACTCACGAGAACCTGTGGAAAACGTATGAAACGTAGCTTTGATACATAATCATGCTTGAGATGATTGCTCTTTGGATAGATCCATGTGAAACACTACATGGATGCTATGAGAAGCCATGTACATAGCCATGCAAATGATTCTCATTCCACTGAAAAGGAAAATTATTAACATTATATCCTGTGTTAATGTGTCAGCTGGACATACATTAGAGGAAATCCCAAGCAGGGATACAATTAATGCACTTGCACAGAAGCCAAATCGTTATTTGCCATCACCAGAACACGGGTAGTTACTCAATACAGAACAGCATTTCCACACTGACAGGCAAGGATTTCAGCTGTGCAGTAGTCATGGTGCTCCTGATGAAAGAAGACACTAGATTTTCAAGGATTCCACTGAAACAGAGTGGCCTCCATCCCTACAGGGCGAGAAAGACACAACAGAATTTGAAGATAGTGATATCACAGGCCTTGTTTGATAATGGAGAAGACTCATTTCTAGGCCTGGCAGTAAATCAGTAGACATGTGAATTATCATTTACTATGCACAAGAACACGATGACCCACTTTTACCTCCCATGACATATTTAATTGCAATTTTTTTTTACCTCCCATGACATATTTAATTGTAAACAAGGAATAGACACATTCCCCCCCACATCTACTTTGCACAAACTGCCACTCACTTCTGACACTATCACTACAGATTATGCTTTTAATACAGGAATGTTAGTCATTTTTGTGAAACCACCCGAGCTGATAAATGAATGGCAGAAAGTGCTATGGTATAAAAACCCCAAGTTCAAATCAGTGCAAGCCTACAAAATAAAACAGCATTGAAGATTCTGAAAGCAGTTAAGGTGTTACTATGGCTTAGTTCCAATAATAAAAACAGGCTTAACTTTTATAGGCTGTGCCATATAACATATAAAGCAGGAGAGTCTCCTTTCAGTGGTGTTTGCTCACAATATCAATGTCAAAATTAGTATTTATTTCAGTGGTTGAGTGCAAAACAAAGCAGAATGCCTATACTGCATACAGTCCTTGGCTGCTGCTCCACTGCTCTCCTCTGAGCTCTACAAAGCACCCAAGGACACTGACCTGCTTTTCATTTCCTCAGAAACAGCCAAGCAATTCCTTAACAGTATTTCTATGCTGTATGAGCTAATCCTGTGTAAAGATTTTAGGTACCTTTGAGCAAGAAATCCTGCACAGCTGAAGTCATATAATCGTATTAGTGCAGCTCTCCACAGGGGCTAAATAGCCTTGCTGGGAAGGGCTTTGCTGAGCAGGGCTTCTCAAGCCAAGCTTGGCAGCTCCCTGGTGGTAATTCAGGTACCTGCTTTGTGCTGTGCAGACACCCCTTTGTTCTCCTTTACCTAAGCTCTGGATCACCCTCAGCTTCACTCCTGCTTCCTCTCCCTATCCTAACTGGTTTACGCATGTGGCTGCTGTCAAGATTGAAAAATAACATTAACTCCTTCATTTCAGTGGGAAGAACTGCTAATGGAGCTTTTTTGCCCCTTTGATCACTGAAGTTTAGTCTGCTGTCAGAGGCAGCATAATTTCTGGTGATTACAGATTTATTGTAAAGGTACTGGTGAAACATTCCAGGCTGGTTTCTTGCTTGTATGTGCCCTCGAGTACACCATACCCTGGAAATATGCTGGTGACATTAAGCCTGAATTTTCTGTGAGGAATGAAAAAGGATAATCCAAAGGAACAAAGGGATCAGTCTTCTGTATGCAATAACCTGCATGTAATGCCTTTGACTATCAAAAGTCACAAGACACTTGCTTGGAATGCCAAGAAGGAGAGGGACCTCCCACAAGAGTTCTCAGGCAGGAAATGAAATGGCAGAAGGGATTTGGGTCCCAGAGTGACCAAGCAGCAGCAGCCTCTGCTATCTCATATTCTCTAAGAACAGAGATTCAGGACACTGTCAGACCCTAACAACACAGCTGTCAGCTCTCCAGGTAACCAGCCCAAAATGGAAAATGCATTTGAAGTGCTTAGGAGCTGCCTAGGATTGCATTTACCATTCTCCTGGCAGTATTTTGTACTTCTAAGCCTCATAGGAAATCTGTGAATTTATATAAACCAGCAGGAATAGCATCCTCCAGTGTTTATAGAACACCCAGAATGATTCAACTGCGTTGCTGGGAGTCATACATTGCTTAGTTCTAAGAGGCTGCTTAGACTGAAACAGCTCTAATTTGTTTGAATTGTTGGAATGATCAGTTTCTTTCTGCAACAGGCTTTGCTAAAAGATTATGCTGTACCAAACATCCAAGATGCCACCAGCAGAACAGCTCCTCCAGCTGAACTGCTTGCCCAGAGCTCATTTCAGAGGGGTGGGAAAGTCACTGTGTACCAAAAAACCAAAGACCAGGAAATTTCCATTTCTCTTTGCTTCCTTGTTCTTGCAAATTAAGGTGGCATCATCTACTGATGCAGAGATCCCAGGACATGAGGTTCCTCATAAGGATGTGATGAAGATAAATGGGGAGTAATGGATGCACATCATTTTCTCAGTCCTGTTCCTACAGTTCCTGGTCTTCCAAATATGGAAACTCTCCAATGGTCTGTAGTGTAAAAATTAATCTAAAATCAAGGGATCAGGGTAGGCAGGTGGGGATTGGAAAACAGAATGTATTTAAGAACAAAACTAAATAGAGTAATAGAAAGTGAAATATTCAGAAAGTTTCAGGGAGATAGTTTTAGTTATTGAAGAAACTGAATGGCATCCCCATGGACTTTAGAAACCTTGTCATAAAGACAAAGTAATTCTGATTGAATTTATTCACTCCAGAAATGCTGGAGGTTAAACACTCCTCCGAACTCAGATACAGAATCAATCTTCTGTGATTTAAGCATTCGCTATGCATGAAATACATACCACACTCTACACTGCAATTATCAAATACATGCTTTCAGCCAATAAAAATGTGAGATAAATCAGTAGATTCAAGCTTGGTGAGAGGGACTTAATTCTTAAGTCAATATTTAGAACAGGCCAGAAGGATGCTTGTAGTTTTACTCAGTCATCATGTGGTAACTCATTCAGCGACAGGAGTTCAACTGTCTATCAGACCTTTAGTGGCTCATCCAATTATGTAAATGTGTTTAAATGCAAAACTATCACTTCTTGCATGTTGCAACTGCACACTTAACTTTTAATTTAACAATCCTTTTATCTTTCTAAATATCCAAGTGATAGAAAATTAAGGCATATTTATGTGAGAGGCTAGATCCTATCTTAATTTTTCTCATCTTTTTTCCTTTACAAATGCAAATAATTTAAAGGAGAATTCTACATCTCAGTAAAGAAATCCTGTCTCTAAATACCTTTGTGGTTCTGTACCCAAATGACTTTTCTTCTCTCAGCAGTACTGCAAAGCCCTCTGAGGATGGGTGCAAACACAGGGACTGATTCCAGGTTGCTGCTAAGAGGGAGAAAGAGCAATCCCACAGGTCAGCACAGGAGCTGCTGGAGGGATGCAGCACCTGGCTGAAGGTGTAGGGTTTGTGCAGCACCTGCCTGCAGGGTATTTAAGCAGTATTTGTGCTTACCAGGCTGTTCATTCTCTGTGGCCTCAGTGTATATGCATAATTTTACACACATTACCCAGTGAGTTAAAACAGAAAGATTTTTAGCACCTTAACAAATATCTTGATGAAAAACAAACAAATATTTCCCTCAGTGAAATGAAAATTAAGTATCAGTGCCAAGTGTTCATCTGCACTCAAAGTGTTTTGTGCAGACATCAAGGATCCAGTACTTTTTCAACAATTCTATATATCCTGAGGGCCCAACTGTGGAAAGGGGACCCAAGGATGGGTTAGTAAGTAAGCAGAGGAGGGAATAGAAAAGCAAAATAAGAAAATAAATGAAAGATCCATGGCATTAGCAGAAATATATTTGTTCTGCAAAAGTTTTAAGATATCAGTACCACTTGTTTTACTATCAGTACCAAGTATCTCAGTAATATGATATTCAGCATTGCCACTTTGAGCACAAAGGAAATATGCTCCAGTTATATGTGGTTTCCAAAAATTCTTTCAAATACTATAGAAAACTATGGTTACAGAGAAATGCTCACAAAGACTGACACAGTGGCGTGGCATTTGATTAGACCCCAGAGCCAACCAACTTAGAAACATGAACACCTCTCTCTGCAAGTTTATTCTTACACACATGACAAAGAGGAGACAGTTAAAACTTTCATCCTTCCCGAACTTATATTATAACTGGGACAGGAGAAGTTCCAGGTGTTCTTGTCAGCCTGTATTCAACACACTGACAATACTGAACCCTGCAGATCCTACTAAAGGGCCTGTGTCCCTCCTGTTTCTCTGTGTGGAAGGAGCTGACCAGTAGCTTCTGCTGGAAGGGTGATTTTCTTCTAAAACTGCTGCAAAGTGAAACGGTTTTGAATGCAGCAATGCACCATGGGTGCAATTTAACTTACAAAGTCCCAGCTCTCTGCATAGACATCTATAAATCTTTGCCCTTTAGACCAGAATGATGCATCCCAGCTTGCTAAGCCCTCCTAATTTAATGACACACATTTATTTGGAAATACTGTAGCAGGAGAGCTTCAAAAGCATGGCATTATCACACTGTGAGAAATTATGGTGGTTTGGGGTCTTCTAGCCTAATTAGATTCCATTTTGCTCAGTCAACCTCAAATGAAACTTTATTTTCAGAGGATTCTGTGGAGTCTGTTAATGAAAGAGAATTTCTAGTATTTATGGGGCAACAGTATAAATGGAATTTAATAGCCAAGTGCCAGCAGGGAACCTTCTGATCTTTATCGAATTCTGATTAGTGACCACGGATTTCTGGTGAGATAATGAGCCCTGGACTGGCTTCTATCCAGTTTTTGACATTGGCACCAATGTACATGTACTAATTGCTAGAGGAATTCATATAATAATTGCACTTCACTAATTAGTGGAGATTTAACCAAGTCATTGAAGTTTATATCTTTGAAATCCTCCAAAATGTCAAAAGTCAGATAATCACCACAGGAACTTAACGTACACCTTAGATTATCCTGTGTAAATAAATTAAGAGCACACCACCCCACCAAACAGCTCTGTACAAACACAGGTACTGCTGTTTTGCCCCACCAGGTGAATCAGTGTCATACACACTTGCCAGTCCCACTGCAGTGCTGCCTTGGGACTCTCCACATGGTGTACAACGAGTCATTTATTGTGCTAGAGATAATTATTTCCTTGGATTCCACTGGCCCTGCTCTCTAAATGCAGATCCCCTGAAAAATTTCTCACGGTTGGAGGGTTCAGACAAAATCTGAGGTTCTTTCTGGTTTGTAACTGAGAATTGGACTTCAAGTGGGCATGAATATTTATCAGCAACACAGGACATCTTCTGCTAACTCCTTTAACTTATCAAGGAGCATTAGGATGGAAATGAAGACAGTAGGTGGCAAAAAGTTCAGAGCAATGGGTAGGTTTGTGTGGTTTCTGTTGTTTTTTTAAGTTTTATGACCAGTGAGAAAAACTTCTGGTGTAGAAGAATATACATATAAGGCAGAGTTTTAAAGACTTTTGTCTTGTTACAATAGCAAAAAGCCAGAATATGTCTTGAGTGTGTGAAGAACTTGGATGTCCCCATTACTGAATACCATTGCTATTCATACCCTGCTGGATATTTGCTTAACAAGTCAGAGCTGGTAGGTTGAAAAGCTGCTTGTTCTGAAGGTAATGTCAGGGTGTGAAATAAGACTATCAAAGTATTAATTTAAAGGACTTCCAAAATAAAATGAATTTCATTCTGTGTAACAATGTTTAAAGGCTACATTATGAACTTGTAGTGGATCTAAAAGCACAGGAAAAAATAGAAGTCCTTTGCAAAGGAAAGCCTTCTAAGAAGGCTTTTCTAATTTAAGTCAAGGATTTCAATCAGAAATAAGAATTCTCAGTCCTTCAGTCCCATTCCATCCGTATCTGGGATTTCATTGAAGTCCTTTCTCATTTTGATTTAGATTCATTCTCCAATAGAACTTTTGCAAACCACTTCCTCTTCTGCCTCGTGCTGAGAGCTAAGAGCCTTATTTCCTTTCCTCTGCATAGTCAAATTAGAGGCATTTGAGACAAATGACAGAATACAGAAGAGGATTCTTTTTTGGATACAACTTTCTCAGTTCATTTTCCATAAATGAGCTCTTGTGTAAATTAAGAAGTTGTGTCTTACTTCTCACAAGATGTGAAAAAGAAAAGGTAATTGTTTAGTAATTTAATCCCCATGTGGAAAGCTCAAGAAGAGTGGAAAGCTCAAGAAGGATGAAAAGCATGTACCACACAGGAGTGATCTCTGCATGCAAAGTGATGTAAAGTAGACCCCAGACATTCAATCACTTCGGTCTTATTTTTATTTAGCTTTGCTTAATAAGAAAGTTCATTACATGTTCCAGCCCATTTAAACTTTAAAGAACTGTGTTGTTGTTTCTGATTTTCTTTTGGATATCAACATATTCAACTGTTTTTCCTCAGTCTTTCAGCAACCTTTAGTAACAGAAATGACATTAAAAACTCACCAACATTCTTTTCATATATCTCCCTATTATTTTTACTGAATCTTTTCCATGACAATGGACAGACTGTCAGAACAATGGATGTCTCTGCCTTTTCTGTTCCTCCCAGCAGTTGTGTAACAGTGTTACCTCATGACTATATAATCATGGATATTTCCCTGCTCGTGTAGCATATTATGACAAGTGCAGAAAAATAGCATCCACAACATTGCATTTCCCTGGCACACAGAAAAATACTGAACAGAAATGGACCAAGATGAACAGACACAACTAAGGCTTGGCTGTCATACCATGGAGCTCTCACCATCCTCTAACGACTATACTGACTTATTCCCCATATCCCACATGTTCTACCTTCTATGGTGAGATGGATAAACATATTTTTCAATGCAGAACAAAAATTTCCTGTGTGCTGCACAGTCTTTAGGCTGCAATTATTCAAACCCAAGTCTTTGTATTATATTCCTTCACAGGAGCAACATGTTTTGAGAAGGGCAAGTTAAAGTAAGAAAGATTTACCAAAATACTCCAAACTAGTAGTTTTGAACATTTCATGACTAATTCCTGAATTTTGCTTTCACTATTAGGTAGTTTCTTGTTAATTGGAAAATCAGTTTTTAAGAAATCAAACTGTTTTGAGGCTTGATGAGAATAAGGAAGGAGCACTGGGGGTGGAGGGCAGGAGGGTGAAGATATATCTTTATTCTTCAAAAGGAGCAAATCTGTGCCTTGCTCACATCTGAGTACGCCTGTCACAAAGTATCCTATTCAAAGATTATTATAGCTGATAGAATTAAAAAGCTGACATTGAAAGAATGGTTCCTTACTCTTATGCACATGCAAGACTTACCCAAAATTAGATCCACTCATTCACCCTCTATTTCAAATTTTTACATTCAACTAGTTTGATTTTAATCTCACCATATCATTGAAACACAAAAATCCTCATATAAACAAATGAAATATGGTCCTCTCTGCAGATGTCTTTAAACTATTTGTATCCAGCAGAGCTGCAACCTGGTAGATGACTCTAATATTTATTATACATGTTTATTATACATGTAAATCTCATATACTCTACCCCCTTGGCTTGCTTAAACTACCAAGGAGATGTGGGCAAAAGCCATTTGGATTGCTTGGGGTCAAAATACAAATGTCAAGATAAACTCTTAAATTATGAGTGCTCAGTAGACAGCCCCATTTCTGGCTTCTCATTCCTCCAAACTTTTTCTGCCTTTAAAAATGAGTTTGGTATTTTTGAAAGCATTGGGTTACATTATTTTACTGTAATTGAACGCAGAAATAGAATATTGATTTGTACAGATTAATTGGATGTGCTCATCCATTCACATGCATAAATGTCCAACAAGCACCTAAAAATTATAGCAACTATGCTTGAATATTAGGTACTCAATTCCATTCAGCCAGGCTTCTGAATCCAAGGCTTTGGATTGTAAATTTAAGTTTCTCTGAAATATTTTTTGCCTTGCTTTATTATCATTGACAAACCATCTTTTCTTTGTTTATGAAGTTCACTGATAATACAAAGGCCTGACACATATTGTACTTGAGACAGGTGAGTTATGTGATAAATGGAGTTCATTTTTCTTATGTTGTTAATTTAAAGACTGGTACTATATTGCTCTTTCAAATAAGCTGCTGTGTTCTCTGAGTCTTCGACCATATATCCTTTGTACATAGGTTATTTATTATTTCTATGGCACCACTGGTGTACAGAGCTTCTAACAATTACTGATTATATGACAGGAGAAGGATTTCAGCCAATCATGGCCAAGAGGAAAAATGTTCTTTTCCAACCTCCCAAAGATGGATAGTCCAATTTTTAGGCTGCCTTATTTAAGGAATGGAAGGGTCTCACTGCATTTCACTTTGTCCTGAAGTACCTTGATCAGCCCTCTCAGTGTTTTTTGGAAACCTGGAAATGATAGTTAAAGGCTTTTCCAGAGCTCCCAGATGGACGTATAAGGGCAACAGTAGTTGTAGATTTGAGTCTTGGCTTTATTTTAACAACAAAGGTTCTACTACAGGCTCAAGTAAAGGTTCTTATTTTCCCATCCTGAAATAACAAGAAAGCTCCAGAAATCATTAAATAACCAAGACACCTAAGATACAAGATCTGCTGTGTCTTTGGTTTGGTCAGAAGAGCAAAGGCCTCTTCCTTTTGTGAAGTCTAATACATGTTAACTTAGAGTGATTTCAGGTTAATTGCTGCTTAAATTTGAAATTTTTTACCTACAAAATTTGACTTGTTGATGAACTGCTTGTGGCAAACTTAGAAGTCTGGATCTGGGTTGGTGAGAGCAAAATTGGCTGCTCGTAATAGCAGCTTTTGGAATACAGAGCATTAAATGCAGTTCCATCAGGCTTTTGTTTCTAAAGCTGCACTGTCCATCCAGCTCTTTCAGCATGAGGCATCAGCACCTCTTCTTGAACAGCAAGGTACATCAGAATTGTTCTTCCTTCACTTGATTAGTGTAAATGATTTGCATGCAGCAATCAGACTGCTTACAGAATCGTCATTATACAGTGACAGGGATTAGTGAGGTACTTAATCAAAACCAGCAGTGATTGATACTCCATCAGTTTTGATCTTTAATCAGAGAAGCTTTCATCCAATCATCAGCCATTAAAGAGTCTCATTTATCTGATTACTTTTGGAGTATTGGAGTATATATATATATAAAGTTAAGCTAAAGCCTTCTCATGACATTACCCAGATATATGACTGCTTTTTCAACTTTCTGTAGCAGGGAAAAAATAACCCATGTCAACAATTATTTATACAAGATGATTGGTTCAGATGACTGGAATGGGGGCAGGGAATTTTTCAGTTCAGCTGTAGAGCACTGGTAGAGTTTAGCCTCTGGTCAGCAATGACCAAAACTAATTTTCATTTTATAGCTTTTTGGAGGCCAACTGTAAATGAGTTTGTGGTCTCAGTCCCATTCCTAGAAAGCAGCAAAGTTTCCAATAAATTTGTCACTTTTCATTTCTTCTCATAATGGCTAACCTAGATTACAGACTGGAGAAACCAACTCAGACAAGTGAGCTTTCTTTCAGAAGGCATGGATAACTTAACGAGTGAGTCAGCTCCTGGACATGACTTCCTCTCAGATTGTTCTGCCTATTAGCAACCTGTCTAATCACTACAAGATGGAAGATTTGTTTAACAGTGTGTACCATGAAGCAAAATAAGTCCCAAACAATTCTTCAGAAGCCCTAAGAATCTCCCAGCTTCAATGAATCAAGGTATAAACAAAGCTACAATCTGTCAGGTGTGCAGAGTGATAAAGAAGAAAGAACTTAATGCTCAAGTTTGATGTATAAAGAGGTGCAAAACCAGCTGGTGATAATTATGCAGTTGAGGTAGATCCCCTAACAGGTAGAAAGGCAAATAAAACCAAAATAACTAAGATTCCACTTCCTCCCAGTTGCATCATTCGAATGGAGTGGAAAGACAACACCCATCAACTAAATAGCTGCAAGTGTAAAAGATGCTAAAAAGACAGGACACAGACTGATCAAATTCAACCACAGAATTTTGAGGAATATTCTTGTTCTTGGGTTTAGCTATGAGGTCTGTGAAGCATCTAGAGAAGATCTTTGTTCATTTAACAATCTGAGGACATTTAAGCTGTCGCTGTTATCCAATTGAACAGAGACTTCTTAGCTGAAATTTTGAGAAGAGCAAGGGAACTTGAAATATGTGACTGGATCAATTAAAAGCAGAAACCACACACACACACACACACACACACACATATATATATATATATACTTACACTGACAGAATTCTGATTGAGTAGTGACAGTCACCTTCTAGGTCAAAAATCGTCAGGAAGTTGGGTAAAATAAGTGATGATTTATAATCCCAAGACACAGCCTATGGCATATCCAGTAAGAGCCAGACTTTCCTATGGAACTCTCATTCTTGTATCAAGGCTTACATCTAGAAATAAATGTGCAAGGGAGATGTAACCAAAGTCCACTCCTGGACATGAATCCCTCTGGGGTTATAAAAATTAACACTGGCTTCACAAAGAAACCAGACAAAAGTTTGGAGGAAGCAATGGTTAGAGAGAGGTAGTAATAATGAATTCTAATAAAGGAATAAAAGCACTATAGAATTTCATGATACATTAAAGGATAACATTAAAGATCCTTAAAGACTAATACAATTGTTGTGAATAGTTTCAAATCTAAGGGATGCAGAGTCCAAAAGAACCATAACATTTATTTCATACACTCTGCAGAAGAAGTATCTCTGCTGAGATGATTAACTGAAAATCTCATAAAGTTGAACAACAAACTGCTACAAACAGGAATATTTTGACTGTCTGGACACAACCCAAAACTTCCATGGTCAAATTTTTATATTTAGCACTAGTCTATGATGAGAACAGAGTGAATGTTAACATAAATCTCCTTTATATTGCCAGCCCCCTGTAGAAGGGAGTTAGTGTAAATGAGAATCATATACTTTTAATCAAGGGAACAACAGACTAGGAAGAATAACTTCTGTCCCATCCCAGGGAAATGTATCCGAGCACACTGATTGGAGAGTCCATTTTGAAAATTAGCAGACACATAGAGAAAAGTCAGGAAAAGCACTGCAAGTGTCACAAAGCAATTTTCCTTCAAAAAGTCAATTAGGCAATTACGTAGGAAGTAATTAAAGTGGGGAAAGTGGGGGGAGGGGGGGAAATAAGAGCTTTAGGCTTATATAAAAAGCTCTAGTCTTGTATGCTCCCCAACCAACCACAAATACACTCCTTTAAAAAGGGTCAACATTCAGGAATGACCATTTGCAGAGACTAACCAAGCTTATGAAAGCAGCTTTGGGGAGGAATAAGATATGTAACAGTGAGAATCCTGAAAGGGCAACAAAATGAAGATGCAGACATACTCATGATAGGAAGGGCTAAGGGAGAAATTAAAGGATAATTACACACTGCTTAGAAAAACCCACTAGGATATTTTCCTGACATATAAAGAATGAGAAGTCAGTAAATGAGAAAACCAACTCTTAAAAGACAGTCTGAGTAAATTATTGAGAGTACAGGATGATTCTATTAAAATAATTACATAATCATTTTTGTCTGTGATTGCAAAAAATTATTTGCTGACAACTGCTAAATAGCTCTCTCCCACAGAAACAAAACTGTACTATAAAGGAGATTATCAAGAAAGACAGATCCTAACACTCACATTTGGCTGCAATGCATACAGCAAAAGGATTCATGTGCCCAGCAGGGCTGTACTTTGTCCTTTGCTGCTGGGAAGTGCCTTTGGTCCCCTCCACGGACAACAGTGTCATGTGGAGCAGCCTGAAGAAGGAGTTAAGTCATTATGACAACACAGTGTGAGTGTGCAGTACCTTATATTTGTATCTCTTCCCTCTTTCTACTTCCTTGACAGATAAAATTAATTCAGTTGCTTCCATGTCATTCCTTCTCATCTCATTTGCTATTTCTGCACAGAGTGGAATTCCCAGCAGGCCAGGAGAACAAAGTTCAGGCACCTTCATCAGATTGTACTTGGCCATTTGTGGAGCTGTTAAAATTGTGTGTCCAAGTCCTAATTCTAAAGGAAGTTGCAGGGGAAGCAGGTATTGATTTTCAAGTGTTCACATATTAATCTTCCTTTTTTGAGGGCAAGACAACACCGGTGTGGAGAAATAAAAACACATCTTTGCTGACAGCACACTGGCTGTACAGCCACCTCCAGAGCCTTTCAGCCAAGACAATACAAATTTCCAGGTGCCATGAAATAATCACATCCATATCACCAAATACCTTCGGATTTAGATGTAAGTTTGTCATACAGCCAAGCTATGTAGGTAGAAATGCTGATGGGGTTTTTGCACCCACTATTGCCTAGGTAAATGAAATTAGTTTGTCTATATTTGTAAGGCCCCTTCTGAAGACAGAACATAATAACCAGTCTAAATATCGGGTTCTGTTTTTCTTGCTGTATTTGAATATTAAGAAACAACGACAACAAAATCACTGCATAGGAATATTTTTTAGATCTTATAAATGTCAGTAGTGTTAAACCACAGATTGCCTTCTGTTAATTGCCTAAAATATATACATATATTCAAGGGAGGTATTTTCTAGGAAGGTATATTCAAGGTTGGTATCTCAATTCTCCTACAGCTCTTACACTTGATCTGCACTTTACTTATGCTACTGGTATAAAAGTCATGCCCCCTAAATATTTAATAAAACATACACCCATCCTATCACATTGATCTCTTTGCTTTGCATTTAAATCTTAGATAAGATGCAGCACTGAAATAATACAGGATCATAGCTTTAGATAAGGTGCTGTACAATGTCTCTTCAGCCTTTACAGACATGAAGAACTGAACCAGTCTGTAAATCTGCCATGCCTTTGGGCTACAAGGAAGAACTGAAAGGATAGGAGAGCAATATAAACAAATCTCAATTGTTCAACACATAATTCAATGCTTTTTAGCTAGAAATAGGAATAATACATGACTATAGAAGTGGATTATCAGCCATCTCAGTAATACCCGAAAGGCAGCACAACCTCTGACTGCCATTTATGTAAAATGAGGGTGACTGAAGGGAAATTTCATCCAGAACAAGGGCAGCACAGGTTTTGCTCCTTCAGCAAAAGGAAGTTCCCTATTGATTTTTCGAGTGGCCTGACCACCAGCAGATCACACAGGTCCAGCCTGAGTCACAGCAATAAGGTCTGGGACAGCAGCAGGCCAGATGCTGTTCCCACCCAAGCTCATTAACCACAAGGAGCACATTAATGCCATTGACTTCAGTGTAATTACATCAATGGGAATTAGAAATGCAACAGCTCAAACAAGGCAGGCCACCAGATGGCAGATCATTAATAGTTTAAAGCCTAGTTTGGGGCCTGGTCATTATTTCGCATTTCAAAGTTAAAATGTTAAAAGCTATGGCTTCGTTTAATAAAACAACACTTGCTTTATAGAAAAATGGACTGTTCTGGATAGAAAACCTTGAATTTCTCATATAAATCTAAATGAATAAAGCTTGCTGACTGTGGATTTTCTATGCAAAATCTATGAAATACATATAGCTGTACAGCTACCTGTAACTGCTGTTCATTAGCTGAAATTTAACAATGCTGCAACCATAATCAGTTTGAGAAGAGACTGAGGAATCAGACATAATCAAAAAGCTTTGTTAGGACTTCATATGAAAAATTAGGCTAAGAAACACACAGTGAAGCTCCATAGAGTATTTGGTCCAGAGTGGATAAGAGCTAAGGTTCTTCCATTTCTTTACACCTCACTGCTTTGTGACTGTTGGGCAAGATGTTCAGCACGTGTAAGTTGGAACAGCTTCATTTAATTTAGTGGGGCTATAGCAGCAGATGCAGGACAGGGTTCCAGTTTTACCTGTCCAACAGATTAGCAGCCTTCTTTTCTAAAGTGTAGAGTGAGAAAAACCTTATCTAAGAGACTCTTCCCCAAGGCAGCTGAGCAAAGTGAAGCACCAGGCAGAGTCTGTCACTAGTACTGGGTGACCAGATGGGCACTGGAGCTTTTAGTCAAACCTCACATCCCAGCAGCAGGAAAGCTTCTATCATCCCTGAAACTGGCTCAGCTATACCATGAAGTAGTTAAATAGAGGGTTTTTTTCCCTGAGAGATAACTGTAGTTATTGTTTCTTTCTATATTTTCTTCCTTTTTCTTCAATTTCCATTTTTCCCAGAATGTCTAAAGAGGGAATGAATCATCTGAACCTACTCTTCGAGAGCTGCAGGTGTCATGTGTTTGTAGCCACAGTACACTGTGCTCACACATAAAGCAATTGTATTTATTTAGGTGCCAAAGCAACAGGGTTTTCATCAGCCTTCACCAGAGCTGATGTTCTGGGCTGTACTTTGGAAGTAAGATTTTATGTAAAATACTTGTGAGGGTGCACTTTGAGCCAGTGCAATGGCTTTGCTCAAACACTCAAAATAAAAAGACCATTGAGCAGCTTTTCACTGACTCAGAATTTATTTTTTACTGAAAGCTTTTAAAACTTCACTTACATAACGTAATCATAGCCAATCTTAGACAATGAGTACACTGTAGAGTTATATATTTTTTGTGAGCAGCTGAGTTCACATAGATATACAATGTGCATTGTATGTACCACACACAGATTTGCCCCTGTGATGACATATTTCAAACAGAGAGTCCAGGAAAAGCATGTAATAAAGTAATGAAACTTAATTAAAAAGGTATATTTTTGGCTAGATTTTTCTTTGCACTTTAATGTATTTTATTTCCTGGGCTTGGCTGAATGTCAGAATATGTTTTTCAAACACTGATGTGTACACACTGCAGTTCTGGAGACAAGGCTTTCGAGACTTGCTTTCCCACTCCATATGAACACCAGGACTGAAATAGCAGCAGTGGATTTACAAACTCCATGCCAAGCAATGAAGTAACTCTTTTCCTTGCTCCTCAGGGAAATGCAGTGGGATTAAAAGGAAAATAATTGACCATGTTCTTCTTAGGCTGGCAGTCTCTGGAATGGGATCAGACCTTGCTTGGCAAGGTTTCAGGGAAGCTGTATAATACTCCAAAACTACACAGTCGTCTCCAGGAAGGATAGTGCAATATGAAACTCTTTTTCAAAACAAAAAGCCCACACTTTAAAATCAGGGTCTGATGTAAATCCAACAGGCTTCTGTTGGGTGTTACACGAGGGATAAAATCAGCCCTGTTACATTAACAGTAAGGGGATTGCTCATTTTAAAACAGCTCATAATTTGGAGTGAAGAACACATGGCCCATTGTCGGTTAATCCTAAAATAGTTAATACTGTGCAATTTATGGTAAAATTAAAATCTTGATTTGGCTGATGTTTTCAGTTACATCATCAACTTAATCCCCTGTTTTAGAATGGAAAATAATTTAAAGAAACCAACAATCTACCTTCATACAAATCTAAACCGAACTTACCATTGCTCAAGATTTAAGTCATATCCAGTCTTATTCCCATTCCTAGATAGATATAAAGGAGCAAACAGCTTCCATGTCCTCAGTAGTGTTTTGCAATCCACAAAAACATTGAAGCAGCTTGTTAGCATAGTGATGTAACATATTCATTACACACCAGTTGAAGTATTGCAAGGTTTGCATCTGTTGTCATGAAGATAGATTGATATTACATAGGATTCATTACAATTTTACACCATTCCAGCCTGCATTGTCCCTGCTTTCAAGCTAAGTAAAGAGCTATTTCCACAGCAACTACAGAACAATTCATTTCCAGCCTTTCAGAATACACAACATCATTACCTCTGTGCCAAAACAACCTTCTGATGGAAGGCCCTTCTAAATGATAAATTGCACATTCAAGAAGTGCAGTTTAGAAGACTACTACAATTCCAACACTGTTCTCTCTTGTAAGAGAGAACATTCCTAACCTGTATGTGTCCATGAGCTGTGGAGTTTTAGTAACTATATTTTACTGCTGGGTGTACATGTCTGTGATGCAAATACTTTCAATAACACTGTACAAATAACTTGTGCCTTCAGCTGCAACCAACTAACCAGCTATGTTTGCACTCCATACTTAGTTGCACCCTAAGTCATGGGGAATCAACATGCAACTTAAAATCGTACTTTTCTGCATGTATTCCCCAAATTTTTAAAAAAGTAGCCGAAATTGTGCCATCTATCACAACCTAAATGCTTGGCCAAGATACAGCCATGCCTAAACCCAGCATGAGCACTTGTGAATAGCTCTTAGCACAATCCACCACTCGTGCAGCTGAGCACCTGCCTTCTGATGAGCTGTGCTCTTCCAAGGGGCAGATCTCATGGATACACGTGGACCCCAAGATGAATTATCAAAATCTAATTAAAAATTTATATTTCCCCCAGTATTTAAGACTCTCTATAGAGTAACAAATGGTGATAAAATAGAAGTTCATCAACATTTTCACTAGGGGTTATATTGTTCAAATGTATAAAAGTAATAAAACCCAAAGAAAGTGCTTTAGTTATTTACTTGAATTTTTACTAGTCTTTAATATAAGAGCACCATTCCACACTTTATGTGCCTTGTCAGTCTTTTGAAACAAGCAGTAGAAGACGATAATACCTAGCTTTTACATGGTGTTTTCACTAATACATCTTAAAGTGCTTTACAAAGCAACTAAATTTCTTTATATTCTTTACTTGCACCAACTGAAAATCCATGTGTACCCATATTTCCCATATAAAAGAGGTGCACTGGCTGCACATACTATGATTATCTTAGAGACAGTCTAAAAATACACCTACTCTGTTTTATTACACTCCTTAGAATTTGTTTCCTGCAGACTGGAAGAAGTGGTGAATGTTTGAGTGTTTCTGGACAGTGAAGTGTACCCCATGACCCATCCATATTCCTGAGGCTTAGGAAAATAAGTAACAGTCAGATGTCTGTCCCAAGATTGTCATTCCTTGGTGCCAGGTAAGAAAACAACATGAGCCTCTTTTGCCTACAGTACAGAAATAATAATTAATCCTCTACCTTGGATTTGTTTTTGCAAAATTTCAACACCTTCATGGCTCATAATTCTAATTTCTCTATCCAAGGACCCTGTGGGTGAAATCTACCCATTAAACAAGAATTGCAAAGCAGAGCAACATTTTTTGAAATGTGACTAAATTAGCTTCATGGAATAGAAATGAAATGCTTCAAAGAGGACAAGATGTTCAGTAGTTGTCAAGTAGTATTTCAGCTTTAAAGAGAAAAATCAAATGCACTTTCGGTCCTAGTCTATTTTTACTTATCTGTATGTTTGCCTTATGCTTGCTTTGTCTCATTCAACTGTATACACAGCTTGAAATACATCTCCATCTGCTGAGAACCATGGGATGTTGAAAACAGTGCTTTCATGGTGATTGAATGGCTTAGGGTCAGAGCTCAGCTAAAGCCCAACATAATGACACAGGAGGCTCTAACTCCACGTTTCTTCAATCACATTCTGGACTGGTTCAACCCCCCTCATTTGGAGAAGGGACATTAATGGTGACATTTCCCTGTCCCAGATCAGGCTGAGGGTCACAGTGTATCAACCAACTCGTGTCACACTCTGACATGCACCTGCACCTTCCTCCACACAACAATTTGGATAATAACAGAGCCCTTCCTTTACATAACAAATTACTAACTAGTAGAGAGCAAACATGTCTTACAAATAGTAAAAAATGCCCTTAGTTTTCTTCTTGTGCTTACCAGTACCACCAAACTGGGATGAACATTTCTCACAGGAACTTCCACAGCCCATCCTCCAGGAAGCGAACCATGCAAGTGATGGCCATGACAGCTCCTGATATTTGACATTTCTTTCTCTTCTCAAGAATACCAGCTATTTTACATCCTTAGAATCCCTCCCTGCTTGGCTAAAGGCCTGAAAAAACTTGCGCACACATGACTGCCTTATCAGACAGTTTGTTGTTACAATTGTTACATCCCAAGTGTTTTTCTTCCCAAATCCAATGCAAGGTTTGGAGCAGCAATATGCTGTTCATGAGTTTCTAAAGCAGGTCCTGGCTCCAGACTCATACCACAGTTGCTGTCAAGCATCTCATGCTTCCTACTTTGAGATAACTTCCTGCCTCTGCCATCTTCCCCCTGTTCCCTTCCCTCCTCTCTCACAATGTCTCTCCCTCCTCCTGTCCTCAGACACTCCCAATCAATCTTGAAATATCCTGTCACAGCTCACACTTCTACTCTCTTCCTTTCATAATTGCAAAGACTGAGCTTTTCTGTCTTTTCCCTCCTTTGCTGTACTTCCCTGTCAATCCACTTTCACCTGTCCCCTCTTTTCAGTTACCTTTTCCTGCTCAGTGTCCCAATCCTACAGGAGATGTCTCACCACCCTCGGGCATTGTCAGTGCACCCCCGAGGCAGTTCAGGCTGTTTGGCCACTTGGGGTGGGTCACTGGCCTGTGGAAGTCAGAGCACATGGACCCCTCAGTGTCAGCAGCATGAGCCTTGTCCTGAGCTGTCACACCTTTGGTTGTGCTGTCACCAGGCTCCAGGGACAGCAAATCTTGCAGGCTGCCTCTCAACTGCTGTTATGCCAAAGAAATTGTCCTGCGAAGCACGTGCTGCACAAGTCTGTCCCAGAGCCTCTGGCAGTAATTAGGTGACATATCAATATTTCTGGGTTTTCACACAGCTTCATCTGTGGTATTGACAATGTTATTGCATTTCAGCTCCCCTTCTGCCACAATCATATGTGACATGTTATGTTCTATTTTAAAATACGTACATGCCCTAACTTTACTTGAGAATTCTAAATAGGATCTTTGCAAAGCTACAGAACATATGGTTGCTTCTACTAATTGATATAAGCTGTTTTCCTTTTTAGAGAGCTCTGTTCAAAATAATTGCAAAAATGGATTTAAACTAGAAAATAAACTGTTTCAAGGTGGAGTGGATGACAACAATGTGCTGATTGATCAGCCCATCACAAAGGTGGGATCCAGAGGGAATCTAGTGATGGCAGTTTCTGCTCCATCAAGATGTGGCTATGAAAACATCATGCTTAGTTCCCCTGCCTGCACAAATGGTAATATGTGCCTACCTATTCTGAAGGCCTGTCCTCAGATTCTAGAACTTTTGTGATGAAAATTATGATGAACCCCCATTCAAAAGGTTAAAAAACTTGTATGTATCAACATAAGAGTAAGATTATGCAATGAGGAAATGTCAATGCTTACAAAAATATGGATGAAAATTTACTTGCACAAGCAATCTGTTAATATAAATAAAATATGCTTTACAGACAGTTAAGTAACACTTTCTAACCTGGTTGGAAAGGAAAGGCCACCAAATGCATCAATACTGAATAAATAAATAGTTAGAAGAAGGTAAATCATTAAAATCTCCACTTCAAACAGACTACATATCCTTTTATGAAACAAATCCTTGTAAACCAAGTACTTATCAAACAAATCCTCCATCCCATGCCCGCAGCTTCATCCCATCTTCTGAAGCAGGAGCAGCACTGGGAAGGGCAGTGGAATGACACATGAAGAGCTGTGCCACATCTCCCCGTGCCTCAGTTCCCAGCCTTATCAAGCACCTGAATGACCAAAAGGGCCACGTGGACTTTGCCACAGAGAACAGAATAATGTCATTGAAAATGTCCAACCAGGCCCCCAAAAAAGGAATCAGAAGTCTTTCTCCATGGGGTGATCTCTCCAGGGGCTAGACATACACTGGCTGTAGGGGCACAGGTACCTCTGTGCAGCCACCCAAATCTTGACACTCGTGAAGATGCCTTAAGAATAGGCAAGTTCCTACAACTTTCATTCAATTAAAGATCTCAATAATTAAAACTGAGCTTAAGTCTGTCCTAAGGGGTGAGACCATGTCTGCTCTTTTCTCTCCACTTTAGGCCCCGTATTTTGGTTTGTGGTTACCCAGTTATGACGTGTGTTCCAGCACACATTATTTAGCATCAGCCACAGCACACATTGCCTCTCTGAGGAGCTGAGGAGCAGGGGAATTTGGAATGGAACTGGAAGCACTGTGGAGAGGTGTGGGCTGCTCCACCAGAGTGAGCTGGGCCACAGTGTCATTATGAAGTAGGCTTCATTAATTCCAATATCGATGAAAAAATTGTTTTACTGTTGTTTTTAACAGTAACATAGAAAGTTCTGTAAAAAACCCCATGAATATGGAACAGTACATTAATAGAGTAATCAAAATGCATCACCACCAATGCAAAAATTTTGTCTCATCAATCTTATTCATAGCAGCACCTATTCTGCCTGAAAAGAGCATTCAAAGGGCTTTGGAAGAAATAGGCTTTGTCATATTCTGCACAGACAAAGAAGGGTGAAAGAATTTGACCAATTTGGGAGAAACAGCCTAATTCCAGTATTTTTTTCCATTGATAAGCACATACTGCACAGATTTTGTGTTTATACTCTGCAACAAGCAGAACTCAGGAAATTCAAGACACAGAATACTCTGAGTTAGAAGGCACCCATAAGGATCATCGAGTCCAACTCTTAAGTGAAGGGCTCATAACAGGGATCAAACCCACAACCTTGGCACTATGAGCACCATGTGATAACCAACTGAGCTAAACTCAGGTCTAACTGTACACAGACTCACCAGCTATGAGTTTTCAGTGTGATTCATAGAAAGAATGTGTAATGCTATCAAGTCAACAAACATGGAATTTTTCAAGTCTCCCTTGTCCCTTTATCTCTACCCAGACCAATGTTAATTAAGGTGAAAAAAGGAGGAACCTATGAGGTACCAACATCATGATGCAATTGTTTTACCATTTAGAGATAAAGTAGAGAAAAAAGACAGCAGACATGCTCAGGATAATCAAAGTACCTGACATCTTACAAGGAAAATTATGTTGAAAAAACCTACTTTACAACTATCATGCAGAAGACAGGAAATTGTAAAGTCTCAGCTTTCTCACAAAGAACACATGAACATTTCTGCTTTTTGGAGAAAAAGGTCTTCAGTGGTTTATTTCTACAATCCTCACCTACACCTGTGGTGCAAATAACTCTCAGGGTCTGCAGGGGCAAAGCCTGGCTTGGTTTTGTTATTACTGGTATAATATATCTAGGTGGAATAATGACATAACAAAACTACCTGGAAAGTGAACTCTCAAATTAATGCCAAACTGAAGAATCACTTAAATAACATAAAAGAAGTGAAAGTGTTACTGGAAAAACTGATTTGGAGTACATGCATTTCTTTAGTTTAAAAAAACATATCAGTTGGAGGAATTACACCAGCAGTCTGGCATGATGCCAGAATAAATAATTCAAAATACTGTTCTATACTCATGTTGCTATGGGTATAATTTCTGTATAAGTTATTTTTGTATTTAATTGATAGTGAAAAAGGAGAAGCACCATATGATAGTAATAGTCTTCCTTCCCTGTGGTGATTTCACTGCAATTCCTGTAAACAAGAAGATGAAGTCATGCTTTTTAAAAAACTGATATATGATTGACAGTCAAAATTTGATGGTGCAGTTTGGTAGACAGCAATCCTGACCAATGGGGGAAGAAAATCCTGTTGTTTTGTTGAGAGAAATCTATTCTGTGAATGCTTTTGTGTTTCGGTACTGCTGATTAGCACAGTACAAGAAACAGAATTCTAAGCCTAAAGCAAAATCAATACTGTGCACGTCTGTGTGTCCATTGGTCATAGAACTTTAAAGCTAAGTATTTTGATAATTTAAATCCTTTATATGATGCCAAAACAACAATTGTTCTTCATTTGCATTAAATTACTGTAGGTTGGTAGCCAGATTCACTACTGCTGTAATGAAATATGGCATTCTTAAAGGGTGAGAAGCACTCTTAGCACAGAGTGATTTACAAATTCCTTTTTGTGTTGACTGAAATCTCACAAGAGCACACTGAAATCCCTAGTTTTTAGCATTTGTTACTGCCAAAATATTAATCCTGATTTCACAATGACTCATTGTGAACAAAGAGTTTTATTAAAACAACATGGTGAGTTTCACAATAAAACAGCATTAAAAAATCCCATCAGCAAAAAAAAAATTATACACGATTTTCAAAAGCAGGCATACCAAACATGCTCATGTGCACTCATACATGCAAACTTCTGAAATGTCGGCTCTGAAGAAGAAAAATTAAATTTAAAAATAGAATTCAGTACTACAGTTCATGGCCTAAATCCAGGAAATATCTTAGATAGTGGATCCACAGCCAGGAATCTTTCTCCAGCTTGGCCTATGAAAACTCAGGGACAAGCTTCAGAACCCTGACTTTTAAAACCCAGTATCCGAAACTACACATAGACACAAGTGCTGTGGTTTTTGCTCTGATAAGCATGAAAGTTATGAATCAAGTCACTAGTGGTGTTTCTCTTGGTTAGGCCAAGGCCAGGTATTTCCTTTATCCTGAAAATGGGCATAATTCACATTAGTAAGAATTCCCCACTGAGAATTCTGACCCTGGAATCCGGTCAGTCAACTGAATTGGGCCAGGTGGAAAGGATACATAACTGCAAATAGACAGTGGTGGTAGTAACAGAAATGGCAAACATAACAAAAAGTCACAATTGTCAAGTATATCACTATCCATCATCAAGTATATCACTGCCACCATCCCCAGTCCCGTCTGAAAATATTCCTAAATGTAACCATTGAACTAACCAATTGTCAGTATTAAGCCCTCTATTTTCTCAGTTTTGTTCACTTAAATTTATGGGTAGTAAATCCTTTTTATTCCCAAAACAATTGCTTCTGCTCTGAAAGTAATTGTCTGAAACCATGAAAAGGCATTTCGGTAGTTTAAGGCCTTTTTGACTGATGGGAAATAGCAAACATCTGTTTGCAAGTATTGCAGAGTGAGAGCTGCTCACAAACCTCTGCCTGGTTGGGAAGTGTCAGCTAACCAAGCACCACTCCCAACTTCCTCATTAGTACCAGCATAAAGAAATAATTTGATAAAGTTTAGCTCAGATTTGCCACTGTATGATTTTTATCTTTTCTAGTGTGTTGAGATGTACTCACCTACTGGGCTCCACACGTGTATGAGGTGTTTCCAAAAATGTACCCCTTCATCTGCCACAGAACTTGTTCATGGAAGTGGGCATGAGGTGACACCAAATCTCTGCAAATGTGGTTTTTCAAGACACAACAGCATGAGCTAGATAAGCAGAATAGTTTCACAGGATATACAAGAACAGGATTATGCCACCTTTTGAAGTGTTTGACATAAGCAGAAAGGAAAGAAGGATCTTGCGGGCATAAAGTAGTAGTTCAGAACCACAAGGATTGATATTCAGGTCAATAATCCTGCCCAGAACTGAAACTTTCTGGTAATGCTAAATATTTCCTTGGAAGACATTATCATCAGTGAGAGACACTGGTGTATCTTGTATTCTCTATTGATTGTATTTAAACTCCTTAATAGTGACTATGAAAATAATTTTATGTAGAAACATCCAAAGAAATTAATATCCAATATAAATTATTCAAAACTATCAAACCTAAAGTGAAAAGTAAATTGCTCTATGATTTTTTCTTAGTCCTTTCAGTGCCAGTTACCAGCCTAACCAAGGAAATCTGAAAGGAGGTAGCCAGGCAACATGCTTGAGCACCTGGAGCCCCAGGGAGTTGATAGTTATGACTTCATGTCATATAGAATACTTTTGAGTGATTACCATACCAGTAGCTTAATTGTACTTCAAAGCTGCCATGGCTTTTTAGTAGGAGACTAACTGAGGAGCTTTCTGTGACTATGTGATGATTTCCTCATCCACCACATTTCACTTGTATTGGAGACCACGAGTATAAAATCCAGGAGATCTGTCTCCAAGTTTC
Source organism: Pachyramphus minor (assembly GCA_013397135.1). NCBI lineage: Eukaryota > Metazoa > Chordata > Aves > Passeriformes > Tyrannidae > Pachyramphus > Pachyramphus minor. Next base: position 780,786 of record VYXB01007428.1, on the reverse strand, counting down.
CATTTACTACAAGATCAGCTGACATGGTATTCAATTATACTCTTAACACAGAAAATCTTTATACACAATAAAATCTACAGCAGCAAAATACTGCACTGGTGTGTAACTTGGTTCTTTTGAAAGGAAGGAGAATGTGGAAACACTGAAATCAGGTAGCAGTACTAGAGGTTAACAGATTTTTGGCCTAATCAAGGGTACAAATAAAGGCATTGCAGAAGAACATATATATTGCAATGACTTGCATCCCTGACTTGCTCATGCATCAATAACCTCTGGGTGTTTGGTTCCAAGTATTACACATCTTCCACGCTCACAGGCAAGGCCAAGAGGCACAATTCTGCAGAAGAATGTGATTATTTCTTTACAGGGCAGGCAAAAGCAATATAAGGAACTCTACAGAGTACACAAAAGGCTTCTGATTCTTCTTTTGCACTGTTTTGTCTGTAGACATTTTACTAGCAGACTGAGTACACCAAAACAATTCTATCTTTCACTGTATGGTAACATAACATGATATTTGGATAAAATTAGTGTATATTAAAGCCTAGAGCTCTCTTTACATGCCTGTACAACTACTGAGCTGAGTTTGATGCTGTGTCTGGAAGAGACTCAAACCCACAGTGCAGGCCCCTCCCAGTGTAGGCACTGGTACACATGCTAGGCCTAAGGGACATTCTTATTAACCATGTACCTTTTTCTGAATAGCTGTAGCAAATCACTGACTTCTTGAAAACCAGTTCTCCCTGCACACACACACACAAGCATCAGCTAATGCTCACTATCTACAAAAGGCCAGGTTCTGTGTGGTTTAATCCTAAGTAATGTTTTCATTAACTGACAACTCCTACAAAGTTTTCTTCACTTCAAACACAGACAGCAACTTAATATGCATAGTGAAAATATGCTGGAGAAACATGAAAGTGAAAAAGCTAGTGAAAACAGGTTGGAGAAAGTGTACTTAAAGAAAGAGAAAAGAGAAAAAACCATGAAGACAATGAGTATATTAACAAAATAGCAAACAGGTGTTTAAACAGACGTGGGCTTCAGTGCCCAGACCATAAATCTGACCCCTCTTGGCTTTCATTTCTGAACTTACTGCTCTGACGTGAATAATTTTCAGGTGACAGTAAGTCCACGTAAGACAGAAATATGTTTGGTCTTTAATTAGGAAACTTGAAGCATTCACTGCTGGAGACAAGGTACAGGAAGAGTATAGTCATAAGTGGTTAGCTCTACTGGAGAAATACTGCGTAGTATGGTCACTCTTCCTAAGCAGGGTCGGGGCTGATGGCAATGAGGGAACTGGTCAGCTACTTTAAAACTACATAACAGTGTCCTTGTTCCACCTTAGAAAGGGCTGGGTTACCATCAGTCAGTCAGTCCCATCAGTCAGTCAGTCAGAGAATCAGTCAGTCCCATCTTCTTCAGCACAAGAAAACAGTGCTGAGATGAGCTAAAGCACAGTACAGATGAGTGAGATGTAACCAGCTGAGAAAACACTGAAAGCAAAGCAAACAGCAAAAGCATCCCTGGGAATGCTTCAGGGAAGTCAATGGGTTGACAAGAAGGGTAAATCTGAGACTTGCAATCAATGTGCAGATGGTTGAAAAGGTTCTATCTTAAACACAAATTAGGTTGCCTGATCCAAACATTAAGAAGTTCTGCAACAGGTTTCTGTACAATGGAGAGCTGCCTTCTGTTGGCTTCCTGTTTCTATTTGACCCTTTGTAAGAGCCATTCAGGGCCTGTCATTGAATGTAAAAAGCAATTCTGAGCACAAAGCCATGACTATATGAGCAGATGGTGACCTTATCCCTGATTGTTAGTTCACTGGGCCTTATGCATGAGGCTTTCCCGTTCAGATTTAATCGAGATGACTGTACAGATGTAGAACAAAGCAGTTTCAAACAGGCACAAAGCAAACAAGGAATGTGTCTAAACTGGACGAGGTTGAATGTCTGATAACAAAGTAGCTTGTGACTTGCTTTTAATAGGCTTGTTCAAATGTCAGAACTAAAGAAAAACTCTCCCTGACAGTTTATTATATGTACCAGCAATATCACATTCTCAGTTTATAGAAACATTAGTTTTTTCTTATTCACTCTGGCACACAGGCATGCACTTATTTCCCACAGGTGAGTCCCAACCAAGGAGCAGCTGGGATGCAAACCTGCCCAATCCCTTGCCACTCACCAGACACAGCCAAGTGGCTATTTCTGGCAAAAGCACTGCATTGTGTGCAATGAACCATGGGCCAGTGCCTTCATGTACTGATCACAGACAGGGCTGCAATCGAGAAGAATCTTGGAAAGCTGGAGAAACAGCTAAGAGAAGCAATGAAAATGAAAAGAGATGATAGCTACACGTGACAGGTAGGCCAAATTGATGGTACAAAAAACCCCCATAAGTCAGCCTACATACATTAAAAATGACCTATTAGAAGAGACTGAAATTAAGTATCTTGTGAGGCAATAATCTGTGTGTGTAAACAGCTCAGTCTTTGGCAACCATGACACTTCCAAAAAGGTCCATATGACCTTTGAATAGGAGGAGGTTTTTATGGTTTCATCCAGAACCACAAAACATTGTCCAGACACTCCCAAACCACCCTCTCTTGACTCAGCCATCGAACCAGATTGTTTCACAGATACCCCACATACAGTTTTCCTTTATTGTTTCTTTTAGCATTTGGAGATACCACCTGCACAGAGATTAAAGGTGAGAATTGCATAGAGCAAGGAAAATATTCTGTTGCCACAAATTAGTCCCTAGACCTGTGGATGTAAACTGAAGACTTCCACAGACAAACAACCACACATGTGGAGGCCACAGTTGAAAATCTGATCCACAACACTTGAGCTAAAATGTAATGGTAGGCTTTTATTTAGTTTTCATGGTTCAGAGAGATCTTAATATGTGAAAATCTTTCATGTCTGCTCTGATAGGCAGCTGAAGTTTTCAATAAATAAATATATTTCATTTATTTATCACAACTGCAATAGATCAAATACAGAGAATCAATACCCAGAGACCAGGGAAATACTCTTGAGGTTAGAAATCCTAAAGTAAGATAGTTTTTTTGAACCATCCTTCTATTAACTGCTGTCCTCAGAGAAGTCTAAGAAGTCATATTCATTAACCTCAAATTAAATTGAATGATACGATTTGCATCAGATAATACAATGTGATTGTAATGAAATGCTGAAAAGAAACAAAAGACCAAAAATTTAAATTTTAAGATTTTTCAATCAAAAGGTAGCCCGTAAACCTGTAAAGATCAGTAAAGAATGAGAAAAAGGTTTAAGACAGGCAGTGCTCTCAGTGACCTAATTTACATGTGAAAGAGCTCAAATTCTATTTAATTACACTGCAGACAAAACCAGGGTATGGATATTCATTTCTCATTAGAAATCTCTAGCTTCTCTCTCTATTTTCTTAAAAGAAACAGCAGCATCTCACTGCTGTTTACAGATCTACAGAAAGCATCCAGCTAAAATATACCAATAAAAGTGTGACAAACAGTGATACAAAAATTGTTTTGGTATGAGTGTTTTATTCATTTCAAGACTCTTTAGGTAAATATTCTGCTTATCTCTTCCTCTGCTGGATGCTCCTGCGAGTCCCCTAAGCTTTCTACCTTTAATTCATAATTTACATAGAAATGAAGAGAATTCCATGAAAGCTATGCACTTAGTGGAAAAAAAAATAAAATAAAATCTTCTGTCATGCATCCCTTCCTTTAAACATCTCATTTCCTTCTTCCATCTCTATTATCATTCAGGTTACAAACACAAGAATTAAGCTGTAACTGAGATCGTATTCCCCCACTGCACATCAGTGAGACTCCCTCCTGTCACAGCCTCAGGAAGGGCTGTGCTGCTCATGGAGTTCTCTGGCACCGTTCACTAGAGCAGGAGGTTTAAAACCAGCTTTTCTCCTCCTCCTCCTCCATATCGTGTTACCCTCGACACATAAACACAGCACTAGATGTTCTTCCTAAAAGCATATTGGGATATAAATCTAAGAGCTAGATTTGCAGGAGTTTGTATGTATTTTGTGTAAGAGTCTGGTAAAAGGAGGATAGGAGTTGCTCCTCTTCCTTTAGGTATTAATTCCCCCCAAAGCAAAAGCCTCATAACTACATCACCGTTTTGCTGTGCTGGTGTAGCTGCTGTTCTGTGAGCACTGACACTGGATACTCCTTTCCTTCTTATCTGAGTAACTTGTTTGCAGTCAACGAAGTCCAGAAGAACCCACAAAAATATGTCTTCTCTTCCCTTCCCTTAATGAATCTGAAAGACATACCACAAGCCAACAGAAATATATCACTGGAAAAGCGATAAATGAGGGACTTGCATCTTCTTAGATTATTTATTTTAATAGATTCTCCTCAGCATGGCTGCATTTGTCAAGAAGAGACCACTAACACAGAACTCCCAGAGGACAGCAACGAGCAGCTTTAAGGTCCTTTTCAGCTCTCTGAAGAAAAGTGCAGGCCTCCAGCATACTTTGGACAGGGTGAGGAACCTGCACAACCAGTTACCCTGTGGGCTGCAGCACTGACAAAAAACTCCACAAAAATTCTGCAAATCCCTTTCAGCCCTGCAGGGCGTTCACAAAACTTCTTGGCTTTCTTTTTGTCTCTTGGAAACAGCCCCACAGGGACAGACAGAGGGTTGGCATCTTGTCATACTTCTCTACTGAACAGTTTTCCCAGTGCTTAAAACTTTTTGGTTAATGTTCAAAAAAATTTATGCCTTTGCTTGTTTGTTTGTTTTCCCTACTTTATTCCAAACATGTTTCTTTCCTGGATTTCACTTTCAAGCGGCGTTCAATTTGGCTCAAAGTATAAAAGACAACATAATTTAAAATGAACAAAATTTACTTGTTCACAAGCTAAAGAAAAACTGCTCCTGTATTCATGCATATGCACCAGCTCTAGGCAAATCCGCAACAAACCTCAGCTGAATTTAATAGCTCAGTAAAAAATAATGGATGGGATCCAAGTAATACTGGTTGCTATATGTTTCCTAAAATTATAGGTGCATGTTCAATTTGTTCTTCTGGACTTCCACTGTGACACAGAACTGATTAATTCAATTTCCCCTATAAATCCATCTATTGACAGAGCAAGTTCACTTCAACAACAGCTACTTAGAGATGCACAACCAGAGTCCTCCAGCCTTTTCAAACACACATGCATAAATCGACTTTCCTAAACTGATACTGGAGATTCCAATGGGCACATGGAGCGTTCTCTGATTTCAGCAATGTTTTGCAGGTACTTAGAACATTTCATATACAACTTCACATACGGAATCCTCCATATATCAAAACATCCAGATTTGCCTATTCTCCCAACTTAACAGGTTTCCCCAGGTCAAAATCAACTGCACCACTGATTCAAGTTTAATAATACAAAGCATGGAGTTTGATGTTTTACAAAGGTCTGTTCTAATCATACTGCAGGATGATAGGACAGAGGAATATGTTTACCCTCAACCTACATATGAAGGGGAGGGACTTCTGGTACTGCAAATTATTTGAAGTGCTTTTTAACCTTTCCTGGTATTGACATCATTTCCTTTGGGAGTGGAACAGAGCCTGTCACAGGGTATAGATTCTATTCAGCACAGTAGATCTCATCTAGTCTGGCAAAGGTTCTTCTCTGGCAATTAATTCCATGTTTTATTCATCCCAGCATTCTTTAAAGCTGCAAATCAAAATGCCACTCTGTGCATTGCTAACCACATTATGAACCGCCAGTATCACAAATAAAGGTGCTTTTTGCATAGCAATCAGATTGCCTCTTCTCAGAGAAAATGAATTTAGCTCTGTATTTATCTCACTAATTGCGTTCACAGCATCACAAAGTATCTCCCGCCTCACATTCACATTATGCAAAACTTAATCTCTGTAAGTTACTAAACCAAAAGTGAGCCATACGTTTCCTCCTGAGACCCAGAAAACACACTGTTTGAACTGTCAATCTATATGAACTAGATTTATCAGGAAAAAAGTTTAGATACCATAAATGATAAGAGAATAATCACCTCAGACCCTGTGTGTGCTGTAAATGCACTGCTTAGGAGAAAACAGGCAGCTGACCAAGCACATGTTGCTGAATGTATGTCCCTCCAATATTTATAATTGTGAGGGGCCAGTGTCTTACTTGGGTTCAGTTAAATTCAAGAGACAGTGTCAGATCCCGGTGCTGAGCAGGGGTGCTCTCACAGCCACCCCTCAGGGCTCTATTAAGTTTATGGGAAGTAAAGTTGCTTTTCATTGTTCCATTGCAGGACTGAAAAATGGAAATCTTCCATAAAGAGGTACATAAATGCGTGTCCCAACTAGCAGGAAAACTACATTACACAAAGAGTTACAATTCAGGGACCAGAATCTGCTGTTTTATTGAGGCCCAGCTCCCACTGATGTCAAAGGGGGTGCTTTGCTGGAAGCTCTGCTGAGGAAAAACTGAGAGCCTGAAACCCTGGTTGACATGCTGAAGCTCAGAAAGAGTCTATAGGGTACATTATTGTAGCTGAGTATTGCCAAGGGTTTCTAAGTGCTGCTTTGTACTGTAATTAGTGTTCCACCTCCTAGTCTATTAGCTCTACCAGTGTGTAAAGCACTCTTCACAAATTTCTGCAACAGAACAGATTGAGAGAGTGCATTAGAGCCACTGTTTTCATACTATGAATCCTTTTCCATTTTAGTTCTTTGTGAAGGTCTCTGCTCACAAGAATGCCTGGCAAGCTTGGTGCATTCTACAGAATTCCTTTCAAAGTGCCAGTGATTTAGACTTTTGAGATGAAACCATGTCACACCAGAAGCAATGGATGATGTTTGTGACATCTAATTGCAGCTTCTTCCAAAGGACTTTGCAATGACACGTATCTGTCTGGTCACATTATGATAAAAAGGTGAGAGATTGTCACATGCTGAGGAGAACCTGCTGCTTTGGGTATTCACATGTATGGAAGGCATGGCAGCAAAACTGATCTGTGTTTGGACATAAAAAGAAGACTACTAAAACTAAAGTTTAGTAGTATTTTAAAGTAATTAAATTACCAAGCTAAAAGACTAAAAAGGGCAGAAAAGGTCAAAGCACAGGTCCAGGTCTCTCAGCACTGACTGTGGTACCAGCAAAGGCCAAGGGAAGCTTACAGGGATGTCTCCTCAAAAAAACAAAATTTAGACTTCCTGAGTGAGAACTGGTATTTTGGTATTTAATAGCTTTCAGTGGATTTTCCTTGATCAATTTATCCACTCATTTTTAAACCAACAGTTGCTTCACCTCCAAGTGCAGAAAGGAGGACAGATTAAGTTGCATATGCAAATGAGATGATAAATTTCTTCCACAAATGTTTGGAAGTGTGGCATTCATTATTTATAGGCATTGCAAACTGTGAGTGAAGTTATGATATTCCTGTGGCACTTGACAAAATGGAGACCACCACAAACATTAATGAACTTTATTTGAAACATCTGAGGTAGGTAGATAAATATCTTAGTATGATACTATAGCAAAAAGAGGTTATTTGCCTCAGTATGTCAAATGCCATTGGTACCGTGTGGCAAATCCGAGCAGTATCTAGGTCATCTGTTTCCCTATCTGTTCCCTAAAGTACAAGATAAGGTAGAAAAAGCACAAGAAACTACAGAAAAAAAAATTCAGTACTGAAGAGCTTTTAGAAGCTTAAAAATAAATTAAAACCTGACCTGGGTTAATGAAGCTGAAAGGAGCCATACCCATTTTTCTCATTTTTCAGTATCTCTACTTGTAGGAAAACCATGTAACTGAAAGAACAAATTTGTTGAAGTAAACTCCAANCCCATTTTTCTCATTTTTCAGTATCTCTACTTGTAGGAAAAGAACAAATTTGTTGGAGTAAACTCCATGGGAATGAATCACAAACTAATGACTGGATTAGAGAAGCAGAGAAAAGGCTGAGTTTGTTTGGGAGATGGGACACAGGAACAAGTCCTGCCAGTTCTGCCTCAGTGCCCCCTCTCTTTGAATCCCTCTGAGGTGTGCAGTGCTCAGTGTTCTCGCTGCCTGGCTGCTCTGGCCACATCCTGAAGCACCAGTGCTGGGAGTGGTGCCCACAGCTGGGACTGACCCGGAGCCAGAGCCCACCCACCACCAGGACAACGTGCAGCAGCAGCTTCAGGCAGCTCAGTACATGAATTTTTGCACATTCAGGAACATTTTGGAAATAAGAAGAACAGTTTTCCCTATGCACATTTTAAAGTGTATTCTGTATTCTCAACGTTGTATAAAACTTTCTGGGGATGTCAGGGGAAAAGGTCAAGTGGGTGTGTGTTCCAGCAATCTCCATCAATTGTTTTGTTTCAGGAGAACAAGCTAACAACATGGTTCTAGTTTCTCATTAATTCCCTTGTTTAAAGATCATGTTTGCTAGTGATATTAACACCGTGATACGGAATTCTGGTCAATGCTGCTGGGCAATCATCTGCCTTGCAAGAATGTATATAATGACCTGTAGAACTCATCACTGACTTTAACAAGCTTCAAAAGACTATAAAACATGAGGTTCACTGTTGTTATTGAAACCTTCTTTCTAGGTTTCAATGTGTTTGAATCAAATTTTAATGAGTAAGCAGAGCCTCTGGATAATCTGAATTCAAAGGGACACAAATCATGAAGGCTGGTATAACAAACTAATGACCAGCTGAAGGAAGATGTTCCCCTCCCTTCTTTCCTTAAGAATGTTCATATGTATTTCATGGATATAACACATACACTAGGTTAAGACTGTATTCAAAAAGGACAAATTTCCAGCAAAAAAAGATTTTTCACTTTAATACATTTTTTTTCTATTGCTCTACTTTATTTTATTTATTTGTCTGCTTGCTAGCCAAATCCCTTTATTTGCTCATTATACTCCTCCTTTATCCTGAGCAATGTAAATCACACTTTCTAGGAATGTGAAGAGGAGATACATGAGGGTCTGCAAGAGTTTTCTACTGCCTCGATGCAAGGAAATCTGTATCTTAGCAGGGACCCCCATTTCACCTGCTCATGTAATGCCACCCACCCCTGTTCTCTCTATTATCTCATCCTGGGCAGACAAACATTTACTGTAACTCTACACCTCTCCTCATCTGATTGGATTCAAAAATGAGGAAACAATGTTTAATAAGATGTTATCCAGAGATGTAAACTTCATATAAGGAAATCACTTTGTAGGTTTCCATTACAATTTCACTACAACAAATAATGTGCATAATACAATGGGTCCAGTAGAAGTAAACAATATTATGACAATATATTATGCTGTTATTAAAAAAAAAAACTCTAAAAAAATTCTTCACTATTCAGAAACTGCTTCTAAATTAATTTGATTTTGAATATGGATCCTGCTGAGATAACCACAGCTAAAGAATCAATACAGCATAAGCTAGCCTGAGGGAATTAGGGCCTGCAAGAGTTCAGAGCTCAGTCTGTAATGACATATAACAAAGCTCATGACAAGCAAGAGAGGAAAACCAGATGTGGGCAGGAGTGCACAGATTACTGCTATCCCATCCCCCAGACTTGCTGCTGTGTGTTTGGTGTTCCCAGTCACTCACCCAGCAAAATTTTATTTTCTCCATGCCTCACCCACTGAGTGTCAAGTTCCATTCCCTGATACAACATGTGGTACCAGAAGCTTATGTTGCAGTCTTTTGGGTAGGGAGTCTTCTACCCTCAGAGGTTGAGCAGAAAAAAACATGAGGCTGAACTTTTCATAGCACATTTTGAGATGCGGGATTGATCCTTCTGCTCCTTCTGCAAAAACAATGTTCTTCTGCAAAAACAATATTCTTCTGCAAAAACAATGTTCTTCTGCAGGCAGCTAATGTTGGGCTCAGATGGAAGACATCTATTCCATACTTCTTGTTTCCAGACATAACCCTGCTGCTGCTGTAGGATGGGAAAAGTACACTGCAGATTTCCTTTTTAATGGTAGGAACACACACATACACATGGGCATGATTTCAAGGGACATTAATCCTACGCGAAGCCAAGCAGTAGAACACAGTCTTCATTCTGCATCTTTGAGTTCCTGCATTATGAGAGGGTCTCAAATCACAACTCATTGCACACGATCCCTTCAAACAAAAGAGCAGCAGAGACAAAGGACTGGATTAAGATGACACAGGGAATGAGTAATCTGACTTATCTTTACATGTGTTGGATTTTCCCTACACACATGCACGACTCTGAACTGCAGCCTCAGGAATACTTCTGAGGATATTCTGCATGAACTGAGAAACATGAGTACTTCCCGAGCTAACTTAATCCATGTTACTTGAGAACATTAACTATATGACATGCCACAGATTAAAATAAAAAATCCCTAATCAAAGCTTGCACTTGCCTTATGTTTGTTAAGTAGAGTACAAGAAATAATCTCTGAGGAATCCACTGTTTTCAGTGTGAAATATTTCTGTCTCATTTCTGCTGTGTTTTTGACCCCTGAAAAGACTAAAACATTGATAAAATCTCTCACTCTTCATCAGTAACTGGTGCCTTCCACTGGTGGGGAAAGTTGGATGATTTAAAGGCATTATGTGCAGGTTGGAAAGGAAGAAGTCCTACAGAGAAATTTTTGCTGAAAGTGATATGGTAAGTCAGAATTGCCCATTACACAGTTCATACACCTTTTACTTTAGGCTCTGACAAAATATTGCTAATTTTATCTAATAAGACATAAGGTTGCAACTTGGGTCACCTGGTAAAGACTAGAGTGTGTCTTAAATCCCTCATTTGGAGAGAAACACCAAAGCAATTCCTGTTCTTGCACGTGACATGCCTCAGCAAGCACAGAGAAAACTAAACTGGACTAATTTAGTGCTGGGTGTTTTTTTAACCTTTTATCCCTCACATAAATTATATTACTACTACCTCTTAAGTTTACATCTCTTCTCTGAGATCTTGTCACATAAGAGAAACCATTGATTGTGCATGAACAATTACAGATCAATACAGTGTTTGTTTATCACTGATGGGGCAGAACTTTTCTCTCACTAACATCTAAGGACTGAGGTTAATTTTCTAATCAGATATGCATTTCCTCTATAACTATGTTTCACTGAAGACATAATTTTGGATGACATGAAACATGAAACATGACAAAATCGGTCATTTTTGCCATGCCATTTTTGATGCTGACATAGTGACTTTGAATCCAATGAGTGCCTTGCATGGATGACCCCTCTCTGGTTTTGTGCAAGTTTTGCATTGCTCCACTTACAATGCAAAGCCAGATGATTCAAACAATCAGCACCTGGCAGGTGGATCTTGCCTAGAAAACTGGGTAAAATGCCAGAATTCTTGACAGCATGGATGTTCTACCATCTCCACCTCTTGGCTTGAAGTTTATCAGAGGTGAGAGTGATCAGACTTCCCTTGAAGTCTGCATGCAAGTGGTTTTGGCACTGCACCACAGCTACAGGAAAAACAGCCAGGCTGAAGGCTTGAGTTATGATCTTGGCCTTTCCCCTCTGCCTTCCACTGCCAACATTTTCTTAATGCCCTTTCAAAAACCTGGCATCATAACAGAATGTAAAAAAGTGGCAAGAATGATGCTCAGAGTCCCTTGGATGCACTACTTTTGTTGAACCCATTCACAGTGAGAAAGCAGCCAGTAAGTTTGTCCTTGGGGTTCTCAGGCAGAGAGATAACCTCACATCACCTTATTTTCTTTTCTTTCTCCATGTCTTTCTTTTTTTCTTTTTTCTTTCTTTCTTTTTTCTTTCTTTCTTTTTCCTTCCTTCCTTCCCTCCTTCCCTCCTTCCTTCCTTCCTTCCTTCCTTCCTTCCTTCCTTCCTTCCTTCCTTCCTTTCTTTTTCTTTCTTTCTTTCACAAATTAAGGTGTGATTTGTCTTTGCTTTGTAGGGATTTGGATTATGAGAAATAATAATTAGCAGATTTTTTTTGTGTGTTGATTCAACACAGTCTGAGCCTTTGCATTTCAGCACCAGGAAGCATCAAGAACTGAAAGCTAAATATATATGATTTCTCTGCAATGAAGAACCCCCTTCCCCCCTCAAAGAGGGGTTCTATGAAAAGAAACTCTGTTAAATAGCTCCAGGGAAACAGTTCTACAATCAGCAAAAGGCTTTCATACAATTAGCCCACTCTCCTTCAGAGAATTTATATTTTCCTGGCAAATAATGGTCCACTGTAATTGCTTTCCTCACTTTCTTACACATACAAGAGAAGGAAACAGAGCAAGTCTTGCAATTAGAGATGCAGGGGTTTTATCTGTAATAAACTATGTATGGCATGAATAAATCATTTGTTTGTAATTTTCTGCAAAGAGACTTTGGTATTTATGAAGCTGTTGGTTATGCATAACTTTATTTGTAAGTATATTACAGCCTGGCAGGGTTTGAAAAACTTTTGGTTTTCAATTGGTCTGTTTGGTACTTTGTGAAGCTGCTTGTGAGTTACATGGTCAGTTATTGTTTCTTCCAAGGTGGAAATAAATCATTAGCCTCTTTTTCTTAACTGTCTGTGTATGTGCAGCCTTTCCCAGGAACTGGGACAAACAAAGGCCTGTATGCATCACGAAAAATGAAAAGGAAAACTGAGTATGGTTGAACCCATGAATGCAGCTTCCCAGTAGTACTTCCTTAGCTTCATCCTTTAGCTTTTTTGGGGTTATTTTTACCCCAAGAAATAATGAGAGGCATATGTTCCTGCAGTATTATACAAGACACACTAGTTTTGCTCTCTTTTAGGAATTATCTCCTCCTCCTCCCAGCTTAGACTTCCCAATCATTTCAGTACTGTGACTCACTGTAACACTAAAAGCAGAATGATGATAAGAGGCATAAATTCTTCTGCCTGCAGTAGATGGAGCCTGTACTCGAGCACTTGCTTATGTAGAATTTTCAAGCCAGGCCTCCAAAAACAGACTTGCCAGCCAACACTGGTCATTTTGTTTCCACCAATAGGTGTGTATGCACTAACACATCAGGATGTTCCAGCTAAAAATTATGCTTTTGGATTGAGCTGTCCCTTCAGGATAAACACATTAGCTCCCCAATGTTTATGTATCTGCTTGACAACTCTCCAGCAATGACAATGGAATGCTGCCAAGCAAAATTTTCTGTTTCATCCTTAATGTAAACAGTTGCTTTGAAATGCTCCAGGTTTATTGAATGAACAAATAACTTGTTTGTGTAAAATATTCATGGAAAACGTCCACAACCCTTCAGCATATAATTGCAGCTTGCCTTCAGACTCATACAGTATATCAGCAAGTCTGGGTTTTATGTGTTCAGAGGCTCTCCTGCCATAACTGCCTTTCCTGATAAAAACAGGACTGGTAAGTCAGTTTATCTTGCAATATATGACTTTGATTCTTAATAAGAATCCCATATAAATGAAGGACATCTCAACCATCTAGAATCAAGAATCTGAGTTAGATTAGGCTCCTGTTCTGTATTGGTCCTGCAAGAGATAGTGGAGGGACTATCTCTTTTTGCTGACTGTGTAGGAATCAAAGAGAGACTCGTCTCCCAGCTCAGGTTTTTAGACCACATGCCTAAGGTTAAGCTGTGTGAGAACAATCATCTTATACATTCACTTTCCCCCTCACTAAATTAAATGGGTAAGAATTCTTCTTGTTATGTTCTGTCACCTTCATGCATCAATAGCATGAGTCAGACCAGTGGTCATAAATCACCCTTTACTCTGTTTGCTTAGGATCTCAGCACCTCATTATTTAGCCACAGGATGGATAAAATGACAGTTGCTGACATTAGGGTGTTATTCATTCAAACAGGCTTGAGAAAAGTACTGGATAATGTTATGACCAAAAGATAACTGCATAGTGATGGAAGATTACAATCCAGAAAAACACTATGGTTCAGGGCTTACTTACAGGCTTCCTTATCTAAATTAGTGGCTCAGCACAAACTGAGGAAAGAACAGTAACTGATTATCTTTTGGGGTTGTTTGTCTTCCACTAAAATGTCAGGAACTGGGCAAAGCTAGAATCCCTAGTGTGCATCAATTACAAAGTGATCTTTAAGGTCACTTCGAGCCCAAACCGTTCCATGACTCTGTCAAAAAGTTTGGGCAAATGTTGGCATCTTTTAATAACTCGAGGATGTGTCAGAGTGAGGATGAAGTATGTGCTCAGCACTGTGAATGGCTGCTCAGCCAATGTCAAAGCAAATGAGCTCCACTTCAGGTGGCAAAGATGCTGCATATATAAAGTTCAACTTACAAAGTTCTTCCTGGTCTTTGTCAAGCCCATAAAATAGAGGCACTCTGTAACATAAGGAAAAGGAATTAAAAATTTATTCCTCTTGAGCAGGTAATAAGGGTTCTATTTCAGTTCAGCATTCTGTGCAAAAGCCAAACATGGCAAAACACCAAGAGGAAAGGGGATGGAATCTTTTTCCTCCATAACCTTTTATACCTGGGTCATTTTAATTGATTGTTACACCACAGTCCCATTACTGGATTCTCTCAACTGCCCTTATTTTGACTGCTATCTGAAAGACAAACACTAAGTTCCCATTTCTCAGAAAGATTTAACTTCTCCCCTGCCAAGCCCTGTATTGAAGTCATCTCCCTCTTCATAGCTGCAACACTAACACAAGTTTAAGTGGGTGAACACAAAAAATTAGGCTATCACTGGAGCTGGTGCCCATCAGAAGAAAGGAAGACCTAAGCTCAGCATGATTGCACTAACACAACACTAAACTTTGAATAATTGCTAATCTATTAATATCTAACTACTGAAAAAAGAATAGTAATTGTCTATTTAGTGTCTCTCATTTCTGTCTGTCACCTTGTTAGAGGTGGAAGTTTTGACAGTGACATTTACAGGCCAATATAATTACTCACAGTTTGTTTTGAAAAGCCTGACTTCAGGTATTGAACTCAGAAGAATTTTGTTTCTCTGTGCTAAAATATTCTGCTATAAACATTTTCTATAAAAAACAACATCAGTAGGTATATAGAATTTTATAGTTTAGTAACAGTATTCCTAAGCAACACAAAGGGCCTGCAGTGAGTTTTGCAATAGTGTGTATGAAGTGCAGGAATATTCATAATTAGAGCTTTTATATTCTCTGAAGTCGTTCCTTGGAAGTTGAAAGAACAGAATTTTTCAATGAGTGGTTCTCAGTGTAGAAGGTTTCTCTCACCCCATGAACATGCTGGAGTAAATGGAGCTGAATGCCAGCACGTGGCTGCACCATCTCAATTCTGCCTTATGGACACTGTCCAGGTTTGTGACATCCTGGATATGAGATTATCAGACCAAAGTCCAAGCTTTCCATTTCTTCCAATGATGCCAAGTGGAAATCATCCCAGCAGCAAGAGCCCAAGGAATACTTTATGCATCATTAAGCCCTGAAACAGGGATTTAAAATAGCTTCAGGCCCGTGTGTGGGTCCTCTGTTGTGCAGAATTATATTTCCATTCACAGTCTCTCTTCAGCTCATTTCATTATCAGCAAAGCAACGTAGAATAATGTGTGAAGTTTAAAAATAAAGCATGAAGTCTATTTTAATGATGAATTTTACTACAAAGATTTTACTGTTGCCAGGTTCAGTGTTTTGAATGGATGTTTAAAAACCAAACCAAAGCAATCCAAATATGCCTTTGTGTATATACTTTGCTTTTGGATTTCAAGGGGCTCAGTGCCTGTGCAGGCCCACATTTTATTCATATATATGTGTGTATATACACACACACAGGCATGACTGTGTACTGATCAACAGGACTCATATGTCTCTGGCAAATAACCAGTGAAAACATTCTGGATGTTCCTGTTTTATGCATCCTGCTGACAACACAATCCTCATGACAGCCCATCTATGCTGGGCCACGCTTACCACCGACAAGCAGTGAACACTGAATTTGATTTCCCTGCTGCTATGGGGGGAAAACAAAAACAGCACAAAGAAAACAAGTCACAATGTGGCCTAAGCTTGAATTACATTATAAAAACAGAGCAAAGCTACTCAGTTCATGTTTCTCTTCTCTCTACAGCAACCTTGGGAAATAAGCATTATTGAAAGATGGTGGTATTTATGCAGCATCCACCAGAATATTTTTATAACCATTAGAAATACTTTTTAATAGAAAGGTCTCCAGCACAGTCATTAGAAGATAACAGGTTAAAGGAAAATAACAAAGTCCAAGAAACAAAGGAAGTTAATGGCAGCTTGGGTCCTAAATTACTTTTATTTGCATTTTAATGTGATGAGAGCCTTTCTTGACATTGGTAGATATTAGTCAGAGTGACATGCTGCCTCTGATCTCATTGATTAGGGTGAAAGTCTCAGATTTCTCACTTAACTGAATATGATTTGCAGACATGAAAAATTCACACTAGCTCCTTATGTGAATGACTGAGAGAAGATTTGAGATCAGCCTTATTTAGAATGGCTCTGACTGATTTTTCACACTGCAGGGAAAATTCTTTGAAGACCTATCATGAGAGTAAGTGGAATAATTATTGCACAGAAAATATTCCCAGTCAGATAACCCTGTTTGTGTCTCAGATAAATGCACCAACATGCACTCAGAAATTTGGTTAATACATGAAATAAAAAGGTTTGCTGTATTAAAGAATAATGTGAATGCTGCATTGTCTTTATCTCATATAAATTTTATCCCAGCACAGGTTTGTATTGTACAGACTCAGATTCTGGTGCAGATAGGGCACATTAACACGACAAAGGTTTTATTACACATACTGTCCCTAACTTTAAGTACTGTGAGCAGCTCAGCTGCCCTGGGCACTGTCCCCGTGCTGCAGTCACCCAGAGCCATCCCAGATGCTGGGAAATGCTCAGCAGTCCCTGTTAAATCCCACCCAACCACTTGAGAACTGAGCTCAGTAACCCATTGGAGCTGCCCTGACATCTTGGTTACTACACAGGCACAGCCATTTATTTTACTTATACTGAGGAACATCTTACACTGCAATTAGATTTAAGTAAAAGAATGAGACCATTTATGCAGTAAAATGTGACATGATTAGTGGTTCTGTATTACACACCAACAAGAACTAATATAAACACAATAGAAAACGGGCTTTACAATTAAATTTGGGGGAATCTGGGGAATCAGTGAACATACATAAAAGCCCACAGGAATCACAAAGAAGGTTCTTACATGGACAGAATAGAAAATACAGATAATAGGAAAAGTGAAAGGCAACTATAAACGTGCCTATGAAGTGACATGAAGTAAATTTGTTGAGGAAGGAAAAGCAAAGAAAGATGTTTTGAATCAGACAAAATAAAAGCAATCCTCTTTTTCCACCCCTCTCACAAATAGTTATTTGTAAATAGTAAGTATTTGAACTTCAGAGTTTGAAAGGCAAACTTTGACTAACAGTGGATTAAGTGATCCCTGGAATAATACAGAATATAGATCACATCTTTGTTCTTCGATGTTCTGGATAAAAAGCTGTATCTGTCTAAATTCATAAATTGCGTGAAAACTTGCTACCTACCCAAGGTCTTCTTCAAACGTCAGGAATTGTTTTCTTGGTTAAAAGCTTCCTCATTATTGTTAAATTAGATCACACTGAGATTCTGAAGAGCTTTTGTCATCTCTCTTTTAGAAGTACACTTAACGAATAATGTTTTCCTGTTTTTCTGTGCAAACATCAGAAAAAAAGATATCAACATGGTATATTTAACAAACTGTATCTCTGACAACAAACTGTTAATTAGAGTACCAGCTGCATCCAGCTCCATGCTTGGAGTGTAATGAGCAAATCAGGCATTTTAAAATCTATTTAAACTTGATTTAAATGTTTTGATGGAGATGGGTGAAGTGTGAATTCAGGAATGTTAATTTTGTTAAACAGTTGGCTAAAGCTTGAAAAGAATCATAAACCACTGTGCAACAACAACGAGATCTCATCATACTACATTAGCAAAAGAAATAATCAAGTTAAAGTGAACAGTAGGTGGCAAGAGAAGTTAATGACAGCAAGCCAATTTGGCCATAAGTCAGTTTGTATCTATGTATTAATTTTTAAAAGAGCTCCTCTTCTTATATTGGCAGCAGTAACTCACATGGCTTGTTTTGTCTTGTTTAGCCAAGAGACCTGCTCCCACTGTTGGCTTAGAACTGAGATGCCATAGACTGCTGGACCTGACAGAGTGTACTCTGTGTTTTCTGGTTTCAGCCATAAAAATAAGACAAGCTGATAGTGTCTGCAGAAGTAAAGGCCTCTCCAGGTCACTTGTGCAGAATACATGTCTATCATTTTTTTCCTAGGAAGGGTGAACACATCGCATGAAAATGAACCAAATTCAAAGGCCACTGTTTAGGTGACTAAACTAGTTACAAGAATAATTTTTTTTCTGAGTTTAAATTTCAGCTGATTCTGTTCCTTCTCCTGTGTTTTCTGATAATTTGTTCTGTATTAAAGAACACAAACCTTGGTAGCTTGTGAAGTGCTGGGCCTCAGCAATGCCCTGGGCCTCCCCAAGAGGAATCTTTTGGCAGCACATAGTGGCAAACTCAGTTTAGTTAGAAGTAAAAACAAATGGAGCAGCTAATGTACTAAGCATTCATTAACAGCAGGGATGTCCATTTCTGTGATTGCAGCAGGAATCACAGGATAAACCACATATGAATAAACCACAGTCAGTGGATTTATAATCCCAGTGATCTACTAGACTGCTGAGTACTCTTGGGTGGGTGGAATATGGAACTGCACTGGGTTTCATTTCACATCACATATGTAATATATTGACCTATTTTCCTCTCTCAGGGTAAGATCTCTTCTTCCTTTAATAATTCAGTTCCAGCTAGCTAAAATTTTTTTCCTTCTTTATTTTTTGAATTACAATACTGTACTCTCACACAAGCTATAGCTGAGATTCCCCACTGAAAAATATAACTGCCTCCAGTCTGAAATGGGGAGTTCCTAAGCACTGCAAGAGCTGTACTTGAAATCAAGCCTATTGCCAACAATTCTTCCAGCTTGTCTTCATTAATTGAAAAAATTCCAAGGGACTGAAGAGTCATTAGAACTCTTCAGTTCTAAGGAACTTGCCAGTTTGCTTACATCATGTCCATCAGGACAAATATGATGATAATTTACCTCCTTTTACCTCTTAGAGATACTGCTTTGATGTTCAACACATTAAAATTTCCAAAGCATTTCAGGAATTTTCTTCATATTCCTGCTCATCCCCCCTCTCTCTCTTCAATGAGGACTATGCCTTTCTTTGTAGAATCCCTCTCTGTTTGCTCTGCTTTTTTCTCCACCCGTTCTTTTCCAAGAACACTGAAGGCAAGAGCAGAACTTTCCAATCTGCCGTGTTTGGAACGCTCCATAATTAGGCAAAAGTGTGTTCACTGACACCTCCAGCAACTGCTCATTATGAAGAAGCTGAGAAAACAAATGAAGGAAAAATAATATGGAGCCTGTACTCGTGTGGAGCCATTTGAGGCTTCCAGGTGCAATGAACAGCCCCTGGAACAAGAGGACACTGGTCACACAAACTGCTTTCTCTGGTGCACTATTGAGACAAGTTTTTTTTGACATTCCTCTTGACCAAAACCAGGTAAACGAATGGCTTTAAGGAGTTGTAAACATAGTACGCATTTCAGTTGAAATGATTATTTAAACATGAGAATGGGTGGCATGGGCAGACTGTCACGACGGGCACAGTAAGGATTTACCTCTTGCAAACTTTCCCCTGACGTGATTTTACTTAAAGACGTGCATTCATGTGGATTGTGTGGGTTTTCCTTTTAAGGACAGAGCCAAAGTTTGGTGTGTGGAAAAGTTTCAAATCCTGTAGCTAGGGAATCCTTTTGCATGACTTTCATTGGCTGAACTTTTTCAGAGAGAAAGCACAGCAAGTTTAAGCAAAGGAGGATAGAGTGGGAAATGAGAATGCAGCCCAATACTAAAGCTACAGCAAACATCATCATGCACATTTACATGGACATCATAAAAGTTTACATACAGGCAATAAACATCTTGCATCAGAACCCAGCTACAATTAAAGCAAGGCAAAATTAAATGATTGGAAGAAACACATTCCAGCATGTACCAATTAATATCAGTATTTTAGGGAGCGCAGGGGGATGTGTGGAGAGCAGAAGTATCTTCAAACTGTATTTTAATCTTTCCAAAACAAACAAGACATCTTTATTCATGTCTTGTAGATGGCTTTCAGCACCCCGCAGAACAAAGATACACTATTGTTTTACATTTATGAACACAAACAGTGGCTTTTCAAATCAATGAACCAACACAGCAGATTTTTAAGTGAGGTGTACGACACACAGGCTCTGAAAACTGAATCTGACCCAAAGTCAATTGAATGATTCCTATCACTTTCCCTGGGACTGGAATCAGGTGTTTATGTGTTTTCAAAGAGGCCAGATTGATAGCCCTGGAGACCATAAGTTCTGTTTATCCTCATAACAAGCACAGGCAGGAGCATGTGATCTCAAGCCACACTGAGTCCCCTGACAAAAGCCTCAATCCTTCACTGGAAGAACAGCTTTTTCAGGTGAAAAGGGATTTATTTACCCCTCAGCTTCACAAACAAGACTGCCAATTACAGTCAAATGTTGGCAGCTTATTTCTGCTTCCCCAAACTGTTGTCACTTCCAGTGGTGCAGATTTCATTGTGCAGTTTTGCTGCAAGTTGAGAAGAGGATTTGTAACTTACTCCAGACACAGCTGCAGCTGACTGGACCGACTGGCTTTGCAGACTTATTTATTATGTTATCTTACAAAATCAACTAGAAGTGTCAACAGTCTTGAGAAAGCCCTGACTTTGAGGAGAAGGCAGTACTTCTCCTTAATGTGTGTTTATTTGTATGACAGCAAAGTCATCACCGACATCTTCTGTTCAGACATGGGGAGTCATTCTTGTGCAAAGGGCCAGCACAATCACCCACAAACTCCTCAGCAGAGGGGCACCTTCCAGCCCTGGTCTGTCAGCTGCTCCTTGAAATGTTCAGCCATGTTAAATTTCTTTTCTTAAAGGAAATACATGAAATCAGGCATTTCAAATATGTCAATGTAAAAGTAATCTCTGCTAATCTGCTATATATTTCCTTTTATAAATTACTCCACTTTCTTATGCATATACGTTTCCCACCCTGTGAATTTCGGGGAAGACTTTCATTACAGAAAAGTCTAAACAAACCAAGCTTTACTGAAAGTTAATAGTTGTATAGATATAACTACAAGAATATACATAAATTTGATGTGGAGTGGGAGCATCCTGCATCAATTTTAAAAAAGCCCCAACCAAACAAACCCAAAATTTCACCATATTGAACTCCCCAAGAGGAATAGTATTGTTTAATTCAATTCTACAATGTCCTCTGGAAAAGCACTAGTTTTACTTCAGTTCTTTCACTATCTGAGTAAGTGTTTCAAATAATACCATTCTGGCTGAAACCCAAGTCTCTCGTTTGCTCATTGCCCACCCCAACGTTCAGCAGCAGCTCAGAAGTGAAGAATGCAGGTCTTGTCTCTGGAACCCACCGCGGAGCCGACAGAGCTCACGTGAGGTATGTGAGAGTCACGATCCCCAGCTCTGCAATGGGCTCTTGGGCAACTGCCATGAAAATCAGCCCTGCACAGGGGTGTAAGAGGTTTCAGGAGAGGGTCTCTGGTAATTTTCAGGATGTCAGCTAGCTCTCTAAACACTTAGCTCATGCTGTCCAGCCTTTTATCACCTAGCTCTGACACATCGCATACACATACACACAGAGAAAGCTTTGCAGCTCAAGAAACTGCTCAGCACATACAGATGAAGCCAGTGTAAATAGTTTCCCCCCACTCTGGTTCAACACTGGGGCTAAATTGTTCTGCCCTTTAAGAAATCTACAGGAGAGAAAACACCCATTTGGAAAGTAAGGGAGGTGCAAAAGAGTTCCAGGCAATTCTCTCCTTAGTTTACTGCTATGTCAGGTTCTTGAGAACAAGGTCCAGGAGAATTTCACAACACTGAAGGGTCTCAGGATCCCTCTAGAAGCTTCTCCTGATGTCATTGCTCTGCTATTAGCAGAACTGCCACCTCACACTTTCACACCACACACTTTCACCTTTTCCACACTGGCACAGCAGAGCAGGCAAGAGAACTATGTGTAAAGTAGCCTTGACACCTGAGCATAATACTGTTTGCAAACTGTCACATTACAGCACCACACATGGTAGAGACTACCTTACCTTTCTCCATGCCTAAAAATCTTGATAGTGCAAAAGTGAGCTTACCACTTCAGGTCCTATAATACATGAACATGGCCAGTACACAAAATCCTAACAGCCTTCACTGCATTTATCCTCAAAGCTTCTGCATGGCAGGGCAGTGCTTCTGCCCCCATTTCACAGGAAGAGAAATGTAGCCCAGAGATTTGTGCTTAGCCCAGACAAAACTCTGTGTGTCTGACTGGTGCTGAAACAAGGGGTGCGTGAAATGGGGCACTGAACACATAGGTCTGAGGTTATTTGCATTAACTCTCATGGGGGGTCTGCATCAGACTCAAACGACTCATTCTCTTTTATCCCCTGCTTCAGCCCCACGTGCCTGCCCATTGCTTTAACAACACTCTTGTGACCTGGGCCAGAATCCTCTGTGTGGGTCTGAAAGCAAATGGCACCATAACAAAAAGAGGCATTTCCTTCCTCTTTCAATTCTTTGCATTCCCCACACCTGCTTTTGTTGCAGATGGAATATAAAGATGAGCTCTAACATCTTTATGGAAAATACATAGTATGAATACAGTGGTTTTGTTATTATTTACCTTTTAAATGTGGAATGAATTTCCATGCTGGCAAAAAGAACGTCTCCAAATATTTGCTGAAATACAAACTTAGCTCTCTTTGCCTGTCTGCACCACTGTGAAACTGGAATTACTGTACCACAGGAGCACACCCAAGTGAAATCTAAATAGATTTCCACTTTCCTTTTAGGATATGCTCAAATTTTCCAGCATCCCTGACTAATTTAAGGATTAACAGATCTTTGGGATGATGGCCCAGTGTAAGGATGTGGACCAACATTTCTCCAGGCGCAGCAGGCAGCTGTGAGTCAGAGTGCAGAGCAGAAGGGAACTCCAGCTGACACAGCTCCGGGCTGAGAGCTGCTGCCTGGCTGGGCCTCACTGTAAGGAACTATAATTAGGACCCGAGGGACTATGGAAGGAGACTCAGAGCACCCTTGCAGAGGCTGCATCACTTTGACCTGAGGGAATGGCAGAGGCTGAAAGTCACCCCACTTGAGGGAAGCTAGCTGGCTAGTTACTACAGAAGAGCCAAAAACACAGAGCTAAAACCAGCACCTTTGTGCTCACAATGCCAAGTGATGTACAGCTTGTAAAAGACTGAGAGCAGTATGGTGTGACATCTAAGTGACTGTCACATGGAATCATAGAATATCCTGAGCTGGAAGGGACCCACAGGGATCATCCAGTCCAACTCCTGGCCCTGCACAGGACACCCCAACAATCCCACTGTGTCTGAGAGCCATGTCCAAGCGCTCCTTGAGCTCTGGCAGCCTTGGGGCTGTGCCCACTGCCCTGGGGAGCCTGGTGAGTACCAACCACCCTCTGGGGGAAGAGCCTTTTCCTGAGATTCAACTTAACTTCCCCTGACCCAGCTCCAGCCGTTCCCTTGGGTCCTGTCACTGCTCACAGAGAGCAGAGATCACTGTCCCTCCGCTGCCCCTCAGGAGGAAGCTGCAGATGACGACAAGGTCTCTTCTCAGTCTCCCAATCTCCAGCCTGAACATGCCAAGTGCCCTCAGCTGCCCCTCATATGGCTTCCACTCCAGACCCTTCACCATCTTCATGGATGATGAATCCATCTTTGGATTCCCTCTAATATTTATATCATTCTAACCCCAAAATGCACACAGTACTTGTGAGGCTGCCCCAGTGCAGAGCAGAGCAGGACAATCCCAAGTCTGTCAGCAGGACCGACACCGAGGAACCTTTCTGCAGCCTCATGTACAAACATCATAGATCAGGCATCATCTTTTCAAAGCTAATGACATTATATTCTCATAAAAAACTCTTAAGGTGACATGCCTTTGTTATCTATGGAAAAGCAAGTGTTTGAAAACTCCCTCCAGTACAAGGGTACATGTACAAACTGAAACTTTCCTGGTAGGTCTCCAATCTTTTGCTTGTCTAAAAAGAGACCTAGAAAAGAATCTGAAGAGGACAACTGCACATCTTCGGTCAGATCTGGCTTTTATCCTTCTACTGGATATCATTCAGTCACTTCCCCTCCAAGGGCAAGTGCCCTCCAAGCTATGGCATAAATGCATATAACATGGCTGGCAGTAAACATCAGGGACAGAAAATGTGACACAGAAGTGACTTTTTGGCTCAGTGAAATCCCAATTAGCTCAGTCAGCAGAGAGAATGTAGACACACATGCAGAGCTCTGATATCTTCCATCCAGTAGAGACCTACAAATGCAAGCATAAGTCCAAACATTGCAATTACATGGTTGCCTGGGCACAACAGTGAATTCCAAGTATTTCTGCATCACTTCAGGATACAGCTTCTTTAATTGTTTGCCACTACTCTGGTTTTTGGCAACAGATCTTTTTACTGCTTTATGTTTGTAACTTGTATTCTAAGAGCTATAATGCATCCCATGAATATATCCTAAAAGCAGCACATGAAATCACAGAAATTGAATTGTATCTCTCATACTAGAAATATATTTGGATTGTACTTCAACACAAGATCACTAGACTAAACAACCTCTTTACATATGTTAGCATGAGCAAAAGACAAAGTAAAGAAACAAAAACTTTGATCAGATGCTAAATCATGCAGGATTCTGGATTTGGTCTGACCCTTGGTTTTGAATGCCTGTTTTCATCTCTCTCCCCACCACCACTCTCACTGGAATCTGTGTCAAATACAGCAGATTGGCATTCCAAGATGCCAGTGGGATTTCAGTTATCTGAAATCTGTCACTTTTTCAATTCAAAGGCAGAATGTCTGAGCTTAGCAGCTCAGAAAAACAAAAAATAAAGAAATTACTCGGGATACTTGTTGTAAAGAAAAACACCAGCACAGGCCATATCATTTTCTTTCCTGGCACAGTCACTGCTCTTCAGTATAATACAGGACACCCAACTCTAAACACTTAGTCTGCAGATCATCACAGTGGTGCTGGCTCAGGATTCTCTAGTTGTCATTATCTCCTTGCACTTTGCAAGGCTGAGAAACTTCTGTAACAGCAATTCCCAAGTTGTGGTCTACAGGGAGCTGCCTTGCTCTCCTTCTCATTTCCACAGAAGCCCTTGAAAAGAATATGATCCAG
Organism: Pachyramphus minor; assembly: GCA_013397135.1. Lineage (NCBI taxonomy): Eukaryota > Metazoa > Chordata > Aves > Passeriformes > Tyrannidae > Pachyramphus > Pachyramphus minor. Next base: position 755,458 of record VYXB01007428.1, on the reverse strand, counting down.
CTTGGCTCTGGCAACAAAATAAAATGAGATCAGCCAGCTGGAAGCTTAGTCTAGAGATTAAACAAGAAATGAAAGTAAATCAAATCAACTTAGGACTGAAGCTGCCAGCCATAAATAAGTCTTCAAGTGGAAGGAGAAACAAACCAACTGACCAATCATCAGGGCAAAGAACAGAGAGAAAAAAGTGAAATAAATGGAGGACAAACACAATTTAATTTCTCACTTCAAAGGTCTGACTGTACTGAAATGAAACTATGACCCTGCACAATCGCTGCAGGCATGTTCACAATGAAAGGGAAGATGGTGTCCATGTGGCATTTCAGAATGGCTCACCTGAAAATCACCGAACTGAGCTTCACAACAAAGGTTGAAGAAAAGAGGAAAGCAAAAATATAGGGATCATGGGAATGAGACAAAACACAGCATGGATTTAGCAACAGTAGATCATAGCAGACTAATGCAGTATCACTTTCCTAAGGTAACTGATTATCTAGGGAAATGCAGCAGAAAAATACATCAGACTTAATGGACCAAAACTTCAAGTGATCATTTCATAAAATGCCATATCAGAAATATTTTATTACTAATGGCAGCAAAGATAGAAATTAGACTGATGAGGAGCTGCCTAAAAAGCTTAATTTGTGTTCACAAAAGCTCCAGTTTCATATTTTCATTACATTCACGGAACAAGGACTGAAATAGCAGAACCTGATGATGACAAAAAGTTGGAAGGTTTCATTAGTAAGAAAACTGGGGTATTGTAGAGGAAGAAATTGGAAACTTGTGACCAGAATGACAGGATGTAATGTGCCTTGAATTTGTTATTTATTAAATCCTCCATGGGCTTCCACACAAACAACTTTCAAGCAGTAGATCTAAATGGGTGAAAAATTATTGGGACAGATTTTCTTTTTCAGGTTCCTGGCAGCCCCCATGAATTAAAAATAAAAACTTCTAAAGCTTTCGTTTAAATCTTGCGATGCAACAAGCAAAATGTTTGTTCTGTGCTACAGAACTAAACTCCAGCAGGTATGTATTGCTTCTGCACATGCTGCCCTTGTGTCCTGAGCTATGGAGAACTGCCTTGAAAATGAAGTTAGCATGAGCTGAAACCAGCTCATGAAACAGTTTAGGCAACAGATCCAGCAAGTTGTACCCTTGAGGTACAACTGTGAAATCCAAAATGCCATGAAGTTTGCTTGCAATGGAAAGACTTCTGAAGTACAGGGGAGGTGCCAGTGAATGCAGACAGAGATAACTCCAAGCACTGTAGGGTAATGAAGACATGGGTAGGTCTTATTTTCTTTTAGACATTTCTTTGAGTTTCACCTTTTACATGTGTGTGGAGTCACCATAGAAATTCTCAGAAGAAATCACACCACCCACACAGGGCTTCCATTTTTTACAGAGACAGAAAAACCACAATTTCTTTCGTGATTTTGAATGTCAACTTCGGTAAGATTTTTTTCAGTCTAGCAACAAGATTAAAAATAACCATTCCAGTATTCAATTTCAACTTGATTTTCAACATAAAACCCTACTATTTCAAATCTGAGATATTGTTGTACAGAACTGATAAACAATTATTTTCTATCACCAACAAAAAGGTAAAGATGAGAAAATGTTCTGTAAAACTGTTCCTCAAAATACTTTGCTTGAAGGAAAAAAGAAAACCAATCTCCAGATGGCCTCGTTCTTCCCTGGTGAATCTGAGTTTAGACTGTTTCCTACATTGCATCTGTCATTCCTCTGACTGAGCTTCATTGCCTCATGGGAAGTCCAGGAAATCACATACTACAGAAAACTAAGTGTACTGGTTCACAGAGGTGACTGGAATGTGTAATGTTTAAATTAATATTTGCAGGAGAAACCACAGTGAAAACACAAACCTAAATTTCGGGGGCTGTCTGGAGATCTTTGACAAAAAAGCCGGGATTGTATGCAGAAGGTGGATCCTCTGATCAATCAGAACAATTTCCTGGCTGTTGATGGCAAAGTTTTGAGGAAGAAGCCTTATTAATTCTGGTTTCAGGCACCTTTCTCTGCTGGGTATTCTGAAAAAGAGGATTTGACATTGTTGTTGTTTAACCCAGCAGGCAACTAAACACCCCCCAGCCAGTCACTCACTTCCCTGCAGCAGGATGGGGGAGAGAATGACAAAAAAAGGGAAAACTCGTGGGTTCAGATAGAGCCAGTGTAATGGGACAGAAATGGAAGGGAAAATAACAATAATAATAATGATAGTTGTAAAAGAATATACAAAACAAGTCCTGCATGATGCAGTTGCTCACCAGAGAAGGAATGATGCCCAGGCAGTCCCTGAGCAGCGGCTGCCACCCCGCAGTTGGATTGTTCAGCACGATGCCACATGGGCTGGAATATCCCTTTGGCCAGTCAGCTGTCCTGCTGTGTCCCCTTCCAGCCTTTTGTGCTCCCCCCAGTCTCCTTGTTGGCAGGGCAGCATGAGAAACTTGACTTCGTGTAAGCACAGCTCCACAACAACTAAACCAGCACTGTTCTCCCCCCAAATCCAAAACACGGCACTGATAGCCACTGGGAAGAAAATTAACTGTATCTCGGCTGAAACCAGGACATATATATGGTGTTTAGGGCCTTGATTCCATAAATACTTCAGCACAAGAACAATTTTATGTATACAAATGGCAGCCTCTTCTTAAAAGGGATGTTCATTTTTATGAGGTTTCTCATTTAGGTCTTTGATATTGTAACTAAAACTACAGTGGGACCTGGAGGAATTGCATGTATTTAACAATTATTCATGTATTTAACAATTGTTCAGCATCCTATCTTTTTTCCTTCAAAAAATTATTCGTTCACATCATGATCTGTGAAGATTTCTTTGAAATACATGTTTTGTTGAACTCATGTCTGCTTCTTGATTCTTCCCTCACCACCTGCTCTATTTCCTGCTGTTAATTTTCATTATGGGATTGGCCATCCAACTCACTGTTATTGTTTTCTATTTAATTGAATGATTAAACTTCTAAAACAAGACAGAAATTAGATATTTCAAGGTGGGTTTGTACTGTTTCTAAATGGAATGCAGGAACATGTATGTTTGGAAGGCACAACCTAAAAACTGATAATAATAATTTTATTTAAAGAATTTTTTTTCCAGAAAATTGATTCGAAGACATCACACAATTGCTTCTCTCTTTGGGGTTTAGTTATAATTTTTTAAAATACATTTCCCAAAAATACTAATAAACCAAAGCTCTGCCCATTAGATGAAGGTTTCTGAAAGCAACTCTAGTTCAGAGAACATTTTCCTAAGTAATAGCTTGAATGAACACATATGAACTGACAAAACTTCTTTGGCTTGAAAATAACTGCATGCTCATCCTTAGCTCTTTTATTTCACTTTATTTATTTCAAAAACTGCATTACTTTATAAGGATATATTCAGCTCTGTAAACAAATTGTGGTCTGCAGAGAAAGGGCAGAAAAGGGAAAAGGCTTCTCCCTTCCTTTCCTAGACACTGTGAGCCTCAAAACATTCACACTGACCTCTTGTCATATGAGTCACATGGCCAAAGTGCAGTTGCTTGGAGAAACACAGTGGTGAATCGTAAAGGTCCATGAAAATAGACAAGTGCAAAGGGATAGAAATATGACAGAAAAATATTTTCCAGTTAATGTCTGTGGAAATGTAGGCAATGATCCTTCAAACAAGGAACAGAGGGAAGGCAGTTCGGTTCCCTTGCTTTTAGTAACATGAGCTCACTGAATAAATTGAAGTGACTGGTGTGTTTGAGACAAGGAAGGAAGTACTTGTAGAGAATTACCTGTTAATCATTACTTAAGATGTTCATACAAATGATAATATTTTAAACTCTTACTGAATTCCTAGTTGCACTACAAACAGTCATCACTGCGTTCCAGAATCTTCTCTGAAGGATCACACAAAGAATCCTTTGCTGAAAAGACAAGGGAGAAAAATGGTCTGTAGAGAATTCTGTCTCATTTGCTTCAAATATTCTGCCTGCAATTCTCCATCTCTGGAAGACAAAGGAGGAGGAATCTTCTCCCTGATGCTAGTGTGAATTTAGCTTGTGTCTTTGTGTCTCCATGGAGACAATGTAAACACATCTGTTTTCTCTTTGTGCCTGAGATGGAGGCATTCTACACAGCATTCATCATCGCAGGGAATGAAAACATTATCTCGGGGCAGAAACAGGGAGAATTCCTTACCACAGTGAAAAAGGAAACCTGGTTTAGTTCATTTCCATCCATGATCAGTGTCATCAGAAGAAAAGAGTTTGAAGTCATATCTTAAAGCTCAGGGTTTATGTGTCTTGATACTTGAATTTAAGGGTTAATAAAATGATGGATAATAATCTCATGTTATAAGGGGAGAAAAAGAAATATAAATGCAGGATATTCATGGCCATCAGGTGAAATGCAACATTCCATTATTCTGAAATGTCAATGTGATATTATAATGCTCCTGTTATATATTGTTGCCCTTTGTGTAGCCTCTACCAATGAGTAATTCCCAAGACCTGACAACAAAGCTACACTATCTGTAACTTTATTTTATGTTTCCCTCAACATTTATGCATTGCCAGTTAATGGAAGAGGAAAACACATTACACTGCAGTGGTGTCAGATATTTGTTCCCTCGTTAAAGGCATTTCAGCTCCAGAACTGGCCAAGGAAAGCAGAAGTTTAAACAGCATTCATTGTTTCAAGAGCTGAATGTCCATTCAGTGCCTGAAGCATGTTAAGCTGGTTTTTACCAGTCATAAGAATGCCCCATGTTCGTAGTTAATCCATTAATATAACGGAACACACTCCTTGCAAACGTCACTGTCTGCAAGAGGAGGAAATATGAAATCAAGGTTTCCTACCAGAATATTAGTTTTTCACAAAACCAAACCATTAATTTTAGAAAATCCATGTTTATCACAGCACACAACCTTCAATATGCATTCCTTATATTCCATCTCTTTTATTCATCATCCCTGCTTGTGAAATCTTTAGCCTGCAATATGAAATAGTCCCATGATGCACTAACTAATTTTTGGCTGTGACCACAAGCCTAGAAATAAGTTCTTTCTCTAAAGTACCTTCTCTTACATAGGAGTGGTTACTCTTCCCCACACAAACTTCTCACAAGAGTAAAGAAACAGAAATGTTTTAAAGATCCACTGGAAATTGCAAATACCAAACTTTTTTGTTATGGACTAGTAAAGTCCTAGTGGTTTGCTTTAAAAAAAAACCACAAACAAATTTAAGGCATATGCTTTATAGGGGAAAAGTACCAAGACTACTAAGAATATGGAAAGCAACTCATTTGTATATTTAATAGCTTATCATTCTTTTCTTAGTATCCCTCTTTGAAAGAAACCCCTGTAGGTATGTAAAATTTATTTCCAAAATCTAATCAAAATCCAATTAAAATGAAATAAAGTCTTCCATTAACTTAGATGCATACTAACTCAGACTCTGAACCAAATACAAATACCTGCAAACCAAGTACTTACATATTTGTTGTACTGCATTTTAGCCTTTGAACACTGATAATCTGCTACACAAGGACTACTGCAGTTCTTCTTTCCTCAGAATTGTCTTCTGTTGTGTTAACTTCTTAATGTTTGTTCTCCCCTTTGTGACAATATTATGAAATTATGTATTTTGATTTATATCTAGCTCCATTTCCTCTTAAGCTTGTTATACAAGCTTCATTCAATTAACTGCATTGCTAGCTCCCTAAAAATAAACACATGTTTACTTTTGAGATGTCACCTTTAAGAATTTAAATTCATCTGACAGAGAATAAAAGAGGCGGCTGAAGATAAGGGCTCAAAATTAGGTTTTGTCTTTTTCAATTTCAATAATTCAAATTATCCATAAAGTCACATGAAATGGGGGTCTGGGCACAGCAGACATTTGTCTGACCTTCATGCACAGCTAACACTGAACAGATTGGCACTCCTGGGAAGGTTTATGCCTTCCTGGCAAAGGAACTATCAATATGATGAGGAAGAATTAATCACATGAAATAAAAGAAGATTAAGCATAAACTTTAAGATGATAATAACAATAGTGTCTACAAAACACCAGGTTAAGTTTAAAACACATGGCTTTGAACCACTGTGGTGACAGGCACGAATGAAGAGAAGGCATGAAGTAGCAATGGGAAGTTCAGTGCCCTTACATTCACAAAGAATCATCCTTTTATTTATATTTGGTTCTAGCATAAATCCTTCTCTACCTGTGCCCTACCCATAAACCAGGCTCACCTAAGCCTTCTTTTCTTTCACAAGTCACTGACAGAACACACAGCCCCTGACTTCCTACTCTGACGGTAAAACTATTCCTATCATGCCAATGTATGTCCCTAATGAACAGCACCTTACATTCCATTTTTATGCAAAATCTGTTCCAATTCACACAAAAGGGACTTTGAATCAAGTCTTTGAACTCTAATCCCAGTATGGAATTGATGTGCATGCAGAATAAATACCTTATATCCAGGAGCAGGCAACAAGAAACTCAAATGTCTAAAATTAGACAGCACTGAGGCTAATGAGGCGAACTCCTTCTGTTCAGGTGAGAAAGGAGTATCAGGTTTGTTGTTTACTAGTTTTCTGAAATTCAGGCAGGTTTCTAAAACTGATCTATTTCTTCAATTTTCTGTCTACTTCTTTAAGAGAAGAATATTAAATCATATTACAAAGGTTTTGAAATGAACTTCTGTGAGCAACACAAGTCTGAATAGCATCCAGCTTCTGTCTAATTGGCCCAATGAAAAGCTGAAAGGTGAAATTTTGGTAGTGCAACCTTAACTTATAAAACTTTTCTAGGACAATAAAAAGTACTTTCTGAAGAATTCATATTTTTGTTTCACTGTATCCATTGGAATATTTCATATATGTTAGCCACAATCCGTGGGATTTATCCCACCAAATTTCAGAAATGGCAAGTAGACTGTGGGTTTCCAGCAGCACCGTGGCTCCAGCTCCTGCTGTTTCTTGGCCCTTCAGTGGGGCTGTTGTCCATGTCACCCTCACATTACACCCCCTAACTCCTCTGAGGGATGTCACCTGTTTCCCTGGTGAATCCTACTACCTCAGGAGCCCCTGGCTCATCTCTGTCAGACTTCCAGTGTGCTGCAGGGTAGTCAGCACATCTCAGAGCCATGGATTAATACACTGGACCCATCTATTTCTTCCACTGTTTCTGCCTGCAACTGGAAGGAAAATGTAACCTGTGCTCCAGATTCCCTCACCTGTGCCAAGGCCCTGAAGTCTCTTTTGATCACCTCTGGACACTGTGCATTGTGGTTTCATCACCACCCACAAGGAAGAGCAGGGACAGGCAGTAGTCCAAGGGTTGTACCAGGTCACAAAGTTTCCTGGTGATGTTCTTAACCTGGGCCAAGAGAAGCAGTAGAATGCCCTGGGGGAGTCTGGCATTTGGACCCTCTGTTCCCCTCAGAAGGGAGTTGCCTGCAACTCTAACCCATCTTTTCACTCTCTGAAGGTGGCTGTGACACAGGCTTTGGTCTTTCTGCCCGTGGCAACACCTCTGGCTTGGGTGGGTCATCACCTCATCGAGCACTGTCTGGCCTTGCACATCCAGAGCCTCTAACCCGTGGTACTGAGGCATCTGGGCAGGTGAGGTGGGCAAGGAGGGGGTTGTTACTCCATTCACTCATTTAAAAACATTTAAGCTGCTGTTTTCTGCCTGGCAGGTCAAGGACACACAACCCCCTTGATCTTATTTTTTTTCCCTGGTGCCCATTCCTGTCTCAGGTAGGGCAGATGGTTCCTCCAGTCTCTCTCTTTCTCAGACTCCCCGTGCTCCTTAACCTTTCTAGTTCCTCCCACAGCTCTGCCCCTCAGTTTGTGCTGAGCGCATCGCCCACCTCGTCACCCCTCACACAGCTCATCTCACCACGCTCATGAAGGCTCTGGCACGTCCTTTGTCTGCCTCTTCTGGGAGCTCTGCCAGGGCTGCTACAATTGTCCTGGTCGGTGCAGAGGACACGGCTCTGTGCTGGGTCACCACGGCCCGTTTCGTTCCCTCAGGGTGCTGGTGGCCCTGGGCCCTCACGAGAGCGGCCGCCCTGAGGGGACTCGCGCTCTCGGGCCTCACCTTCCCCGCCAAACGTCTGTCAGTACTTTATTTATTTATTTCATAAATTTCATAAATCTCCTTAAGGATGCCCAGCAAGAAGAGGTGTTAGCATTCATGTCGCGATTTAAGCTGTTTAATTGCCAGCTAGATACAGACACAGCCCAAGTCATGTTCTCTGGAAGGACAGCTCAGATGATTAAAGCTGGAGCTATTTCACAATCATTTCACAGCTCCCTCAGCTAGGCCATGATTTTTTATGCCTTTCAGAGTACTTGGAGAAGGAATTTAATGACATTGCCATACTTAGAGTGAAAAGGGCACAGTAATTAGTTCAAAGCATGAAAGAAATTTGATTTTATAATGTCAAATTTTTGACTGCATAGTGCATAATGCATAAGAAAAAGGAAATTATAACTCTCTGTTTGACAAAACCAAAAAACAATCCTTGGAGCTGATGTGAAAACTTCCCCTTGAGTTTTTGCAGAGTAAGACAGGAGTGAAAATGCCCGAGCTGCAACACAAACGTGCCCTGTTGCCAAGCCCCAGGCCCTGGTTGAGGTGCCAGGGCAGAGGTCCCTGGGCTGTGTTCCTGAGGGCACAGCAGGGCCAGGCACAGCCCAGCAAGGGCTCCTGTGGCACATCAGGGCCCTTGGGCCACTCTGCTGGCAAAGCACCAACACGGATCCCAGGGCAGGATGAATCTACTGTAGATATACATACTGTGGAATCTTCCCTTGGGAAAAATAAGGTCCTAGCTTACACTAAATTTATGTTTGAATGATGAACATTACCCAGGGTCTAAGCAATCCAATGCAATATGCAATTACTATGAACAAATAACCAATTTTGGTCTTTTGCGTACATAATTAATTTAGATATTTAGTTGCATATGTAAACATATTTTACATACATTTAGTTTGTTGTGTAATAAAACCTCATTCATAATACAATTAACTAAGCACTTCAGAAGTAGGAGAATGATGCCCAGCAGTTATCTGAACCTCAGGCTTTCAGGAATCACGTGCTAATGCCTTTTAGGGGAAAAAAAGGTACAAGAGAAATCTAGAATGGTCAATCAATTTTAGATTCTTTATTCGTTGAGTTCAGAGCTTTTTTAAACCCCATCCAACAATGTTAATATCTAAAAAAATTTTTAGAGAGGCTCAAGATTCTGTGTAAATAGCTGTTTCCAGCAGTTCAAAAAAAACCACTCCATGGGTACCAAGAACAAGCTAGGAAGGAGACATGTAATCACATAAAAAAAGGACAGCTCTTACCACTAGGAAGTGTCAGTTAGAGCAAGCAACACGGATAGCAAAACTAATCTACCAATTCTACAAGTCACCCTTTACTCCTTACATCATTCATCACCTCCATCACTCCCATACAAAACAAGTAAAAGTAATAATAACTCTTCTGGTTCCTCATAGAAGAATTTAATGGAACTAATGGTTGTAAAGTTCTGTAGAACTTATTTCTGAAAGAAACTTTATACAAAGCAAGATATTACTCATGTGAGAGCACACACATAAAATCAATTACTGCTGCATCTTTTTTAGGTCATTTTGTTGATCATGAATGCTCATCATAATATTTGATGTTCTGCATATTCTCTAGGGAGCCCTACCTCTTAATATGCATCAAGGTACTTTTTCAGATTCTCACAAATTGTAGTTTGTTTCAGGGTGGTGGGTTTTTTTTTAGAGAAGGGAGAGGAGAGGAGACCATAATGCATTTTGCAGTGACCTACCTACCATCTTCCTGTGAACAACAATGTTTTTGCAGCTGCTAATCTCCTCCACCCCTCTTTTTAAATAAGTCTTGAATTTCTTAAAGGAAATTGTGAAGTCCTAAGGATTTTGAGGTACTCTTCCACGGACTCAGATACTGTTCATCTAATTTATGAGCTTTTGCCTCAGTTATACATACAAACCAGGCAAGTGCAAATTCAACTGATTAACTGCTGAAGTATAAACCTGATTAACATCAACCAGAATTAACTGCTGATTCAAGTTGAGCAACAGGTAATTTATAGAGAAAAGAGCCCCCCTTCCACTTCCTTCAGAGGAGGAAGAATCAACATTCCACAGCAGTCCTGCATTTAAGAAACAGTTTTTATCACAGTCAAAGAAGCAGTAGGGAGTGAGGGGAGAAATTATGATCAGGCTAAACAATTATCTCAGAATTCAGGCTTCAGCCTTTAGCAGATGATGTCAGAACTGTGTGCTTGTATGGAAAATAAACCAAAGAATCAGATGGGTCTACTCAGAGACAGAGAACCTTTCCAGTGGGAGACCAGCTGCAACACACGTAATATGAGTCGTGACTCTGCATCTGCGCTTCCTACTGCTAGAGAATCTGACTGAAGGTGGGAAACAAAGGAAGGACACTGCCATACTACACAGACCCCTTTCTATCCAAATTGACACTGACCAAAACATGCTACAGGTCAGCAGAGACTGCATTGTGCTAAGGAAAAATTAGTTTTCAGTGAGCTGATGTACAATGAACAGGACTGAGAAATGATGACTTTGTTCTGAGTGACAGCACTGGCTTGGGGGATCAGATGGTAAGAGGGCTACTGAAAAAAACACACACTTAAACACGAGAATTCAGGCCTCAGAAAAGTTCTATGACAGGCTGACTAAGCATTCGTAAAGAATTAATCCCTTGGCTCCAGAACAGTGCAGAAAATGCTCCTCTGCCCTGTAGAAATCTGGGATTTAACTTTCTTTTTAACTTCAAAATGGAAAAAAGGAGAAGCAGACAGACAGAACAAAGGGAGTCCAGAGTTGAAGGTTGGCCAGTTGGCAGCTCTTGAGCCACAGGCAGTTTGCAAGACACTCACGTCTCATCCCCTCGCAGTGCTGACCAAGGGATGCAGCGAAGCCCTGCCGACAGAGGAACTGAGAAGAATTCAAATCACTCAGCAAGTAAGTACTGAAACCAACAGCAGCAGGATCAACCATTACCTGGAAAACAGAAGCCATACTGAAACACAAATTAAGAAACCTTTAAGATCTTCTTTCTGTAAATTCTTCTTCTATCTCCAAAAAATGTGATGCAAAATTCTGTGGCTCTGTTTTATACCTGAGTTTTGGTAGGTGGTCCTCAAGTCAGAAAAAGTCATCTGCCCCACAAAGATCTGTCTGGCTTCTTAAACCCAAAGATAATGTTTAAAATTCTGCAAGTTTATATAAGCCAATATTCTGGCCACTTATGTTACTATTAATTGGCCAGTTTAATCTTCTTTTTTTAAAAATCCTAGACAAACCAGTCTATTTTCACAAACAAACAACTACATTAACTGGTGTTAGGCATTAAGCTATCTTTTTATTTCATTCCAGTCCTACTTTGACCTTTTCAGGGAATAGTACCCATTGACCTTAGCAGGCGAAACAGAGCCCAATAATTCATTGAAACTTCTCAGTTTGTAATGGTGACCAACTCTGAAAACAAAGCTCTTTCTGGTTAGCCCAGACTTGGGGAAAAAGGGATTTGTGCATGCTGATGCACTTTTTTTGAGAGCAGAAAAATAGGTTATTGCTGTTCCACTGCAAGTGGATTATTAATCTTCCTGTGAATTTACAATACTCAAACACTGACCAAAGAAATATTGGAGATATTTATGAGCATATAATTCCGAAGAAAAAACGTGCTCTGTTTCATTACTGGAATCCAGAATATACTCTTTCACAATGATTCAGCATTAGAAAGAAGTTCCTGTATCTTCCTTTCTCCCTGTTACACATCAGCCCATTTCCATGTTGTGTGTCTCATTATATGAATTAATTTTCCACTGTCCTCTAGTGCACTATTGACACTGAATGATGATACAACAAAAATATTACTTTCTAAGGATCGTACTTGAGAGGCAGATGCTTCTTTGCTCCAAATCAAAATAATCAACAATAAATTATCCTGCTACTGTCTGTATTATAAGGGGATGGGAAGGGGTGCAGTTATTAAGAATCAATCAAAACCTCTGCTTGAGACCCTTTTCCTCACTTCTCATTCTGTCACTGGGAGAATAACCTACTAAAAGCTAAAGGGATTCTCTCAGGTGACAGGAATGGACTTCACTCTTTCAATTTTATCTTCAACAATAAAGAATTAAATTAACTTTATAGTGTACAAATATTATTCCTGTGATCCTCTGGGAGCAGCACACACAACATCCCCTGAAAACTGCACTCCCAGAATTCCAAATTTAATTCACAGCACAATGGCTCCTTCAGGATGAAATGCCAGACTCCTGAAAGCCTTAGCACTCTCTCTGCTCTGCTGCTGAAGGATTGCTATTCCTGGAAGATTTCAGCTCTGTAAGATAAGTGTTAATACATTCTTTCTGCAGGTCTCCAGGGCCTGAAGTTTGAATTTAATGTGAACTGAATAAAATCATTTGCTTTTAATCAGCATGGTCCATGAACCATGGTTTGAGGCCAATATGTGACTCTAAGGTAAATGAGTTTAGCTGCAACTCCCTAATCCCCAGATAAGATCATAAAATCACCACACATCACTCAGCACTGTTTAGCAGAAAATGCCTGCCTCTGTAATAATAACAAAACCCCTGAATTATAGTCGCTGGCTTCTCAAAGATGATGGCTCTTGCAGGTTCAGGTGAGGTACGTGATTCTGTGTGGGGAGGATGGAGTGCTGCCAATGCAGCACAATAACCTCCATTTCACACTGATGTTTCATTTCTGGAAATCTACTTAAAAAATAAACCATCCTCTTGCCCACTCTTTCTCTTTTAAACACCAAAATACACATCCTTTTATATGTAATAATTCTGAGTTAAAACTCATGCTCTGCCATAGGTAAAATTCTGGAATCACTCTGGGAGTAACTCCTGATGTGGACTGTTGTAATAAAGAATTTAGTTATGATTTATTCTGTTTATTCACATGTAAATGAGGAAACTCAAATGCAGAGACAGTTGCTGAAACAATTAGTGTTTTCCATAAAATTCATAAAATCACATATGTTAAAGAAGAAAAAGACTTAAATATGCAACAGCCAAGGTGTCCCTGTTATTTCAAATATTGGTGCCACCTCGTTTGATTACTTGCCACTAATTTGATTAAATAGAAAATTTATTAGCAAGAACTTCTATCAAGAAACTAAACCCAAATCAATAGCAAGAATTTCACTAAAATAAACAAGTATAACTAAATTTCACCTCCCCAGCATGCAGAGGTACATCTAACAGCATAAACCTGGCATGGAGCAGAAACAACCAATGCAATGAGGTTTAATAGGAAAAACTTCACCAAATGGAACACTTCTGTCCATCTAATGGAATCATTTTGCATGAGAGATATCCTTGAGAGAAAATGCAGAGGGAAAATACTCTGAATATGCTATTTCTTACAATTTCTTCCCACAAGCCTGTGAGCTCCTTTAAGATTCTCCATGCAGTAAAGGATGAACTCAGCAGAAGACTCTCAATGTTTTTCTCTGAAGCAAGCTTCAGTATTTTTCATTCCATCATGTTATCTTTCAAAGAACCTTTTATTCAAGCTGAATAGACTATGAAACAAACACACAGTTAATAGTGTGATAAGAGTTTAAAGAATAGCAAATAAACATAAGCCAATAAACTCATGAATGCCAACATTGCTCAGATATTTTTGGTACAGTTTAAGCTGCTACAGTCAAGCACATTCTACTCTGGTGAGCTCTTGAGTGCCATACTAAATTCAGAATCATTCCATTATTAAGATGCAGGCAGAATAGCTCCAGATTTACCAAAAGCAGAAGAGAATTTGTTCACAAACAATGTTGTAAAAGCTTAATTTAAGATTCAACATAATCCCGGTGCTTTAAAACCACAGGATTTGCCAGTTTGAGTACAGTCTCATGTTAATCTGCACAAACAGCAAACCAGCCTAGAACGTGACCAGAGCTACCTCACAGCTGTCCACATCTTACTGTGACCATTCATTCAGAGTTAATTAGAAACATATTGAAAGTAAGCATATTAATCAAAGAAATCTAAAGTTAGAGTTACCACAAAAATAGTTATACTGTTTAAACTAAACTAGTAAAAGTCAGTGTGTAGGTTAATTTTAACAGTTTGTGTAATTCTTGTTTGAACTCAAGTGCAGCAAATTATCTGACGTCACCTCTCACCAAAAAAAAAACCCACAAAAAAAACAGTTTTGAATTTTTGATTTGGCACAGAATTTGTAGGCAAGGGGGCCAGATCCTGAAAATGTGTTGGGACTATCCATTCATGCATACCTATTCTACACAGAACAAAATAAAATATCAATCTCTCTTTAAAAAAAACCCAAACCAGAAAAAACTGACAGTGATGTTCAAATAGAAATTCAGAGTTAGACACTGGTATTTTAAAAATATGTGACTTTACACCTTGGATTAAAGCGAACATACAGTAATCTGAAAGCATGTTCATACTCAGTGATTCGCTATTAAGTATGAATATATTATTTTCACATTGCTAATTATTCCATGAAGATGTGCTGCAGCATTTTCTTCCAGAAGGGCTCACAGAGGGTCCAGCCCAGAGATTTTCAGTGCTCTTTTTCCTGGTTCCTTTCTGACAAACAAGAACACAGTCATCATTGCCTTTGCCTTGTTTCAAGCTGAATCTCTTGATTCAACATACCTTTTGAGTCTACATTTCGTGCCTTTTCAACATTCTTCATTTTCATTTCCATGCTTGAATGTGTACATTTCCTGCCTACACACTCTGCACATGGCAAAATTCTCCAGTCTCTGCATGTTCCTGCTGCTGCTCCTCTGCCCAGGCATGTTCTCTGCAGTGAGGAGCTGTGGGGCAAGAAATAGCCCCAGGACACGGGGCAACTGCATTAGAGACCTCTTCAATGACAGATGGGAGCAAAATGCTTTTAAACCCCAACTTTTCACGAAATGTATTGACTGACTCAGACAAACCAAGATGTCAGGCAGCAAGAATGTTTAGAATATAGTGATACATGGACCTAAACAGGAGCAAAGCCTCAAAAATGCAGGAGTTTTTTGGAACCTCTCTATTGTGTATTCCAGCTCGGAGCTAAAACATTCATAGTATCCATCAGCACTTACACAACAGTGATATTAACTCTGCTAAAGTGTTTTTTTCTACATTTGGTTTTGGGATGGGGAAGAGGTAGGGAGCTTTTTATTTGCTTGGTTTTTGCATAGCAAGAACTGACTTGGTCCTGCCTAAAACTTCAGTGCCACTGAAACATTGCCAGGATTATATTTGGACACCAAGTCCATCAAATTTGAAGTGGCAAGAAACAACTTCACAGCATTTAGCTCAGGTATGGCAGCAGAACACAAACACAGGGGAATAAGGAATACTTTCTTTCAAATGCAAACCTGCATGGAGCAGGTAAAGTTTTGTCATCTGACAACCTCACCTGCCGTTCAGTGCATGTTTGCAGTAGTAAATGGGAACATTTCCTTTCTTGCCTTGTGGGACAGTTTGGGTTTATATTCATAGGGATAAACAGACAATGCAGGCTTGTTGACTAACAAGATTGGAAATAGCAGCAAAGGTACCATTAATTCCCTGCTGTTCTAAACGGGCCCCAAACAATAAAGGACAAAGCACTGAGCATGTCAGGCTGTTTGGCTGTGGGCAGGACTGGTGCTCAGTGATACTGCTGCAGAGATAACTGGCACTGCTGCACAGGCAGGGCATGGTCTGGCTGAAGGACCCAACACAATGGAATGAGAAACACTGACAAAAATTGGCAAGTGGGAACCATGGGCTGCCATTGTCATATCTAAAAAATTAAAAACTCTCTTGATGGCAAGTTAGAACAAAAAAATATTTTAATTGCTCAAAGAAATGTGACCTCTGCTTTGATTTTGGCCAGGAGTGGATATTTGGGCTTCTACACAACAGGGATTCAAGGAGGCAGTTATGTCCCTAAAAAGTGCAGAAGACTGTAAGGTGTTTTTCTTTGAGCTGACAAATTAGGTTTCAAGGATAGTATTTGGGTGTCAGGCACACAGAGCCATGGGCTTTGAAATCCACAATGTAACACGCTTGACATGAAGATACAGTTCAGTGACAGCCCGTTGCAAATATAAAACAAGCCTTCAGAACAGGAGACAAGGGAAAACACAGGGAACACTCAAGCTCAACTATAAAATACTTTTCCCAGGAAAAGGATTTAACACATTGTTATTGTAGGTTTACAAGAAGAGTTTAAATTATTAGTAGGAATGATAATGCAGAGAAGTCATTGAAGCATTATGAAGGAAGTAGAATAATCCAGGTGAGCTTTTCTGCTTCTGTCATTAATGATCTGAAGTAACATGATGTAACTGCAAGTTCTCTCTCTTGATTAGGGTTAGAGGTTTATCTAATTAAAGAATCACAAAATCATTTAGGTTGGAGCAGAACTTTAGGATCATCAAGTTCAACCGTTATAAATTATTATAAATTATGAATGACTGTATCTCAGATGAAACATCAAAAACAATGACCAGAGCTAAGATATGAAATATAAATGGCCTCTGTGGATGTCCTATTTGATTTGCATATTTTCAAATTTAAAAAACTATGAAAATATGCTCTACTGGGATTCATTCCCAAGCCTCCAAGATTAACCAGGTTGCCCTCTAAAGCCTTTGATATATTCCTGCCCACGAAAAAACCCACTTTACTGAAAACAAATGCCCAGAGACAAATTCTTCCAAAGCCATGTAGGAATCAGAAACTGTTGATCAATAAGGGGATGTGCCCTGAACACATCTTTAACTGAATTAAAATGGAACCCTCACACACCTTGCCAACCTCTGTGTTAATGTCTCCTACAAAAATATGCAGCAGGCTATGAGCTGGCAGACATGACTGAACTGAATGTAATTTTTTTGGTGTGCAGAGCCAGCTCTTTCTTTTTTTTTCCCGTGTTACTGATGCTGTTGCTGCCTGATAAGCAAATTACATTTCTCACAATTGCTATGTAAAACATGTAATTAGCATTCCAGTGCACCAAATTGCTGCCAGCCCACTCCACTGGTTTGAGATCTAGGAATACTTGACTGATTAATGCTTCTGATACTGATTTCAGACCATCCCTACAATTAAGTTAGTACTTTGCTATTTCACAGTGATGATATAAAAGCTGGATTATAGTTTGGAAGAAAAAAAGCTCTATTAAACTAGAGCTTTGATGGGAAATATGTGGGAAAGCTGATTTATCCTTGATTTAGCTGCTGTCTGTCTTTGATAAATGAGGAACAACAGAAGAAATCCTCTTAAAGAACCTGAAATGTCTTTGATTCTTTTTTCTTAATGGTGGGCCAACATGTTAATTATTGGAGTGTGTTTTGATGAGACAAAACAGTTTCATTTTTATATAGAGAATATCAATGTAAGGTCAAGTAAATAGATTAATAATAGTTTGATAACTACCCTGAGATACATATGTCACACATGTAAGAAATAGTACTCATGATTTAAACTAATACATGCAATTAATGAATGGGTGCTAAAGAATGATGCTTCAGAGCTGTGTTCCAACTTCACCTTGCAACACCTGCAGCTCATTGTTTCCAACAGGACAGGGAGAGAGTAGAACTCTCGAATTCTGTTGTAACTGATTCTTTCAAAGAAGATTTTGTGACTATTCAGAGGGACAGACTTAAATCTGGCAGACTAACTAATTCAATAAATATGTTAACTAGGCTTTTGATAAAAAGTTGCAGTCCAGCAACCTGGCTAAAGTGTGGTTTTTTAATTACAACAGGGACTTTTTTTCTTACACTGTCTTTTATTTTTAAAACTTGGTTAGAGTCCTCTTTGAGAATGGCATGATAATACTGTGATACACAGTTATAAACTGGATTTTGACTCTTTAGTAGTTGCATTGTCTAAACTCCAAAAAATATAAAAATAATTCTGCTTTTTATTTTTCTTTGTGCTCATAAAAGTAACATTTTTTTCTCATGTTATCTGAGTTAACAAGTGAGGTACAAGTTGTGTTCTTCTTTAACTGCCAGTTTTGGTCTCTCAGACAGTATATTCACAGATTTTGCCTTTGCTATTGATTCACATCTGGAGTGTCCTACATTTAAACTTACCAAGTTGATTGTCCTACTGAGTATGACAACTCAAGTTTTCCAACATCAAGACACAGGTGGTTGGTACTACCAGGCCTTGAAATCTAAATATGACCCGTTGGTCCCCCAGTAAAGTTTGTAATATTCAGAAGGAAGGAACTGAAGATCACAAAACCAAATCTGATGTTGAAGCTCAAACCCTCCAAACCCTCACATTCCTGAATCTGAGTTCACTGGTAAAATTCATCAGTTACATGATTTATTAAATAGGCATTAAGGATATAATGCAGCACATTGCTCTACAGTGGACAGAATGCCTCTAGATTTTACTTACCTAACAGATAAAATATCTTAACTCAGACTTGATATATGCTATAATTTTACCTGCAGGAAGTAATTCAATTTATGGTTTGCAACACAGCTCAGTAACAGTGATGCTAGAACTGAAAAACTGGCCCTGGTTCAGTGAAATTGGGGCCCTTCTGCACTGCAGTCACTCATCCTTAGACAAGGAGGGGGGGCTCTCTCACATCCCATGGCAAACCCCACACCAGGACAGGTAATACAACCTTACAGCTTACAGAAGCTTGCAGTTTTTCAGAAGATAACAAAACAGGGATTTACCAGAGTTACAGTTTCAGAACAGGCCTATCTATTTCTCAAGTCTATTTGAAAGACTTTCCCTCACTGGAAGTTTGCTCCTGGAAATTACTCCAAGTTAACAAATAGTAACTCATTTCTCTGCTTCCACTGCTCTCCACTTTTCCTATTGCAATTGCAACCGACATTTGTATCTTGGATGACAATGCCAAGAAATGTGTCATGAGGAAAAAGAAGCATACTTACAAAATGCATGTTAAAAAATAGTAGCAGAATATTACTGCTGTCAGTAATATTCTTGAATTGCTCTGTTTAAATGTTGATGGAAGTTTATGGAATTGTTTCCAGGCTGACCATTGTGGAATATTTAAATCACCTGATGACTCTGTAAAAAAAGCAAGTGCAAAATAGATCGATCAGGTACTGCTCTACTCATTAATATGCGTTAAAGGTGAGTGTGCCTGAAGCTTGACAGGAGATTTAGCAACCCTTGCATTAGCAAATACATGTCTGGTATTCCTTTTGACTCCCTTTACATTAGTTTAACAATGATTAACAATTCCTGTTCTCACATAAGGGAAAATGATTTAATTATTCATGTTGACAGGTCAGGTTGTAATCAAAGCCAATTTGTTACCCTTAAGGGCGAGGAACCATAAGGTCTTTATTGCAAGCACACCAAGCACACCATTAAAAGAAGGAATCAATACCTTCTTTTAATTGCATGTGTTTTTTTAAATGAGTAGAAGTATTTGCTTGAAGATTAATGCAGTAGTGGCTACTGATGTCATACTGTAGTCAGTACAATTCATAGGTAGGACAATTTGATCTTATTCCAATCAACTAAGATCCAATGTACCAAGTAATTATATTTTACCAAGTTTTTCAAGAGTACTTTAAAACACTGGGGAGTTCAGAAAAACAGCATATAGCCTCTCAGTTCCATTCCTTGGATATACTAGATCTTCTAAATTGAACAATTAAAACTAGCATTTAAATGCTGTGGAAGCTAGTCCATGCTGAAAGATTCATCAGTTCCTTCTCTTCTAGTGGCACGTGGGGCCTCTCTAACTGCTCCTGAAAGGAAACCATCTTTTGAGGAAACATGCTCACTCTCACCTAAATATCTGATAAAGAATACTAATCACTTCCAAGTGATTGGTTACTTTACTTTACTTTACTAAGAAAGTAATATTAGAAAGTCACTTGCAATTCTTACTANATAAAGAATACTAATCACTTCCAACTAAGAGAGTAAAATTAGAAAGTTACTTGCAATTTTTATTAAAAAAAGCAACAAAAACCATGTATTAACCCACATTTTTATGAAAGACTTGAACTAGCAGTACCTACGTGGCTTGAAGGTGACACAAAAATGGGTAACAGATAAAGAAGTTGTTGTAATTAGTGTAGCTTTATAACACAGCAAAATAGGAATTTTTAAGACTTACCATAGCAGATCTAAGATGATAAGTTTATTCCAGTTATCTTAGACAAGAGGTAAGGATAACTGTTTATGAATATTTCTCTCAAGGGAGTGACTGCTGGACTGTAATGGATTCTTGTAAGTTGAGACAGACTTTGGGTTGTTAGGGAGAAGCTTATTTAACTGTAGCTGTGTTAGCAAATACATGGGAAAAGTTATTTACTTGTAAAATAGGTATTGTCTGGTTTTACTAATAGGTGTCCTGGGTAAGAATTCCCAGGAAAATATGTGGAACAGGTTTGGTTTATTTTTACGATACATAAAATGAAGTGTGTTATGACCAGTGACTGACCAAGTACAGGAGTATGAAATCTGTAACAGACAAAATGTTGTGAAGAAACAGTTATTTTAATGGTAGAATAGTGGAGTAAGATGAAGTGAATAATGAAGTTAGTATGATTTAATCTTGCTGTGACACATATGTTAATGAAATTATGACAACAACAAATTTGTTGTTGAGTTTACTGGGAGATTATGCATGCCATACATATAATTAATGAATATGTAAATCAGCAGCAAGAGAAAAGGGATTCTAAAAATGACTTTTTACATCTGTTCCCTATGGTCTTGCTGCAATGCCTGCTGTATATTCTGTTTCAGACAAATTGCAGTGGGAGTAGGAAAGCTTCTTTCTTCCAGTGAAGATAGCTCCTATCTATCTGGATTTGGCATAAACTCCACTGCCTTATATTAATTTATGCAACATTTTTCCCAGGGACAAGCTGTCTAACAGCACTGACAGCCCCAGGAAACCCATGAGTTACAATTAAGGGCCACAGGATGGTGTTTGCAGTGTGCTATACGTGCAGGGCTGTTTGCTAGAGGGCAGTTAACATCCTGCCTTGCAGTTCTGGTACAGTTCTGAGCTTCTTAACTCACCAAAAGCTCAGTGTGAATGTTCAGACAACTCAGCCTCACACTGAGCCTGAGCTGGGATAGCTTTGCAGCAGCTGGAACCTGTGGAAGCTCGACAAGTCACCACAGAGCTAAACCCCAAAGGTGGTTCCATGGCACGGGGTGTATTTACACTGCACACACCCCCGCACACCCTGTGGCAGCCAAACTATCCAGGTACAGATTTTTCTGTACCTGGCGGGGGGTCCTGTTCTCCAGCAGGTAAAAAGTTACCTCTGTATAGATCTAAGTGCCAAACCCACATCTATTCAGAGACTGAGTCGATCTCTTCTTATTTTGCATTAATAGCACCCAATGTTTCTCCAGCTCCCACTGAAGGCTGAGGGACAAAAGGTGGGTGAGACAAAATTATCCCCAACTTAGATGGTGTTGAATTAACTGCAACATTCTGATGGCTCAGGCCCCTCCTGCTCCATAACAACACGGCAAGAGCAAATTACCAGATGTACCACAGTGACAAATGTGCTCATTAGCAGAGGTTGCTGCTTTGCCAGGGAAGACAACCACTTCAAAAGCAGAATTCTTCATGCTGGAAGACTAAGAACCACAACAGCATTTTGCTTTTTTAGATCTCCAAATTAGTACACGTTTTTGTCACGTCAGGCTTCTACATCTGTTTAAATGTTGTAAAGATTTATGAATATTAATTACCATTTCTTCCAGAAGAGCTGCAAATGAGTTAGTTAGGAACCTGTCATCTTGTTTATGCTGTCTAAAGAAAAATCCAAACCACAATAGAATATGAAATTAAGGTAAAATTTAGTCTGCAATCACTGTTTATAAACACATAAATTGGTGCACTCAGAAGCTTCACATAACCTGAGGAAATTCTTTGTTCCTACTGGTTATATTTTGGCCCAATAAATGCAAGAGCTAAAATAATGTGATCACTTTTCATTAATAGTTAGGCAAAGCACAGATCAAATGGGTCACTGTTGGACTCTCAGCTCAAAGAGGCCAGCAACTTCAGGAGGTGCTGGATAAACAAGCTGAGAATAACAGAGAATAAACCTCTAAAATTAGCAATAAAGATAAAACACTCATAAATAAATTATATACTGACAAATAATAAAGGCTTAATTGGTAAATATTTAACATGGGAGCTTTCCTTCCTATACACCTTCTTCCAATATTATTAAGCTACTAATTTCAGTGTTTTATGAATGCAAATTGCCTTTTTTCCATATTCAGTTAATTTTGTCTCTAAACAATGATGAAGTCTCTTCATTCATTCACATTACATACTCTGGATCATTCATACACTCCAGCCAGCAATACTTAGGATTTATGTTCTTCTGTCCATTTGGGGAGAACAGAACAAATATACATTGGCAGCACAAGTGTAACAAAAGGTCCTTTGAAATATTTTGTCTTTGACCCTTCTGTAAATATCATGTTTTAAAAAGAGGCTCTGCAGAAAGGCTCAGCTACAGCCAACTTAATATTGTAAGATCTCCAAAGTTTTGTCTGTAAACTAGAATCCTCCTAGGTTTTGCCTTTCTGACTGAAGAAAGCCCCTAATTTAAGTCTGTTAATCAATGGGTGCAAAAAAATAAATTAGCAGTGCCTTTATAAGTGGTGATCTTAGGCTGATAACACTCTGTAATGTCATTTCAGTGCACAGGAGAAAATGAGTTGTATGAGGGACAAGCTTCTAATTGTCTAATGCCCAAATGCAAACCTCTCTAACATGGAGAGTGGTGAAGGAGACAAAGTCAGCCACCAACTAGTAATAAATCTCACTACATGATCTGCCCAAGGTAAGTGGCTTTTCGACTTTAAATTACTTTTGATGGATGCTTGGTCACTCCTTTTCTCTTAATTTTCAATTAAAACTTGCATGCATTAAATTTCAACATTATCAGGGAAGTCTGAAAACACTTCCAAAGCTCCCATGCAGCTGACACACAACAACCAGAAGTTCAGAATTTTACACGTTGCTTCATGAGAAGTCTCTGCATGTAGATTTTACAT